>PVKE010010562.1:0-42200 GCA_004027555.1 Craseonycteris thonglongyai | reverse complement strand
AAAAAAAAAAAAAAAAGAGAGAGAGATAAGCAATTAAAATGGAAATACAACAGTGTTTTTAGTGACCTACAGGTTGCTTTGATATATAATTATCTAAAAATAACTGACTTCATAAGTACAATCAGCTCAAACACAAATTAAATTAGAATGAATAAGTTCTCTATAGAAAATCATAAATGCAAATAGGAAACAGATGGGAAATTTGACAGAAACATCCTGAGGAAATGGCAGATGACACTGTTAAGAGCCAGGGACCTAAAAAGTGAAAATTAATTGAACACTACCCACAGAAAATGAACCATACAATCTCAGTGACATAAACGCAATGAGCATTTATTTCACCCCTGGATCCATTGGTCAGATGGCTCAGCTGTGTATATTCATTCTGAGGTCCAGGCAAAGGAGGCAGCAGCCACCTAAGGGAAGGTCTCCCCACAATAGAAGCAGAAATGCAAAGATGCAAGAGGTCAAACCCAGGTCTTCAAGTGAATTTCAACTTCCTCCCTGCTTATATCTACTTAAATCTCACAGGCCAAAGTACAAATGCTGGAAAAGACACTGTGCTAGAGAAAGAAAATGTCCAGTTACATAAAGAGGTGGACCCTGGGAGAGATAAATAATAGTACCAATAATTCAATCTATCAAACTCTAAAATCAACAGTTTTAATCAAGAAAAATAGAGAAATATAGGCAGCTTACTAGGAATTGAAGTATCTGTTATTCTCTACAATTCAGCTACAGTGCTGTGTTTTCAGTTCCCTGCATGAACCATACTGCTGGATACTATAAAATACATTATTAGAGAATTTATTTTTACAGTCCTTCAATTGCCTCATTCCTCCTGTTCTGGAACCACTGTAATTATACACCAAGGATATGCTATTCTCTGCAATGTATGCAGCTCACTTACTTTAATTTTTTGTGGATATTTTAAATTAAAACAACAGCTTAAATTACTCTGATTCTTATTCTAAGTTGATCTTAAAAACAGCCCAGAGTAGCATTTCAGATATGTTACTGACATGAAAGAATTTAGATTCCAGAGGAATATTTATTGTTGTGCAACTTCTTTACACAAAGAGGTCATTTTCAGCTCATTGCTTTTTGATGCTAAGTGATTTTTGCCTACTTTGAGTATTTCTTCACTTCCTTCCACTTTCTTTTTGCAAGAACTGAGATACTGTCTCATAATCATGGCAACAAAAGAAAGACTTAAAAAAAAAAAGAAAAAGAAAAAAAAAAGAAGGACTTCATATGACACTGCCTCCCTGCCCTAACCATAAAGAAATCCTGCTATCTTCATAAAGAAGGGAAAGAAAGATAGAAGGTTCTCCAAAAATGTCAAGAAGTTACACAGTGAGCCCGCTGTGATGAAAACAGACCTACAAAATCTTCAGGGGCTGCCCAAATGATAACTTCTGGAGAGAGCTCATATGCCTGTGCACCCTTAAAAATTAATAATATATCTCTTAGGATTTCTGAAGCTTCAAAATCAATTCTCCCTCTTTTCTACTGAATTAAATAAATAGAAATGCTTTTCCAAATGCATGAGTCACTTATATGATTCACTCAAATCCAAATTATTTGACAGAAAAAAAATGACAAAACAATTGTGAGTTAAAGTATATAATTAGTTCAAGCTCTCTTGATTTTTCTCTGATTCTAAAAAGCCACATCAGATTTAGCTTCCTCCACTGTTGGCTTGTCAAATTAGTTTCATGAAGTTCTTTATTAATTTTGTACCTTCAAATATTCCACTTATATTTTAATTATTAGGGCAGATGTCACTTGTTTTTGTGTGTGTGTGAGTTGACTTTTCTCGGTGCTTGAGCAATATGAAAATGTGTCAGCAAGTATAGAACAAGAAAAGCTTTGCTTTTCCTGTTGTTATTTTACTTCATTAGTCCAGGACAACAATAAGAAGTGAGGATGTGGCTGAGATCTTTGAGGAGAGAATAATTTTGGACACATCTTATTTATTCATCTATTCATTCATTCGAACACCTCTCATCTGGCAGTAGAGCGTTTACTGGATAGACATCTCATCAGGATCATCAAGGTCTGATGATGTAGCTAGGACAGGATCAGGGGAGTGAACATGGATGGTTTTGTATCTACGTCAGTAGATGCAGTAGATGCTACTGCACTAACAAGGTTATGGAGAAGTGCAGTGAGCTTTATAATGAAATATAATGTATTTAAAGATCTAATAAGAAAAAAAATTAAAAACCTGCATATTTAAAATATCAATACTTTATAGAAAGGGAATGGTTGCAGCAGTGATAAGAAACAAAACAAAACAAACAATAACAACAACAACAACAAAACAACAACCGAAAAACAAAAAACTGAGAAACCTAATAGAGGACAGTGAGACCTTCCAGAAATTAGCAATAATCAGAAACTATTATCTCCCTCATCGGAGTCTGAAGAGACAACAGACAGAATGGCATCATCACAGTGAGGACTCAGGGTCACTTGGCAGGAGCTAGAGTCACATTAGAAAATTTAAATTTATTAGGAAACACACGCTACCAGTTCCTACACCATGGGAAGGAGGCGGAGAAAAGCTATGGACTCTATCTTCCTCCCACTCTTCAGTTTCTTCCCAGTAATCATCATTGGCAGTAAACCAACTGGCATGAGCATTCATCTTTTGCAAAACAGAGCAGAGCAGATCAAGAAGTGTGTTTAAGGCCAAATAGTCCCAGGACCTGCATAAAAAATATAAAACAAAATTAGGAATATCTAACCAAATACTGGGAATATCAACTTTGAACTCTGCACTTACTTCCTACTTTGACATTAGGAAGTCTATGTAGCCACACAGCCATGAATGTTTGCTTTTTTAAATGTTTGCAATGTGAAAATACTCTTCCATTGTTTTGTTTTTTTAAGATTTATTTTATTGTGTTTGACTAAGAGTGACAGAGAGAAGGGGGAAGGCCCAGAGTAGTCTCCATAGTCTTTGGGAAGCTTACCGGTGAGAGCCAAGCTAAGGTTATATCCCAGTTCAGCATATAGGTCCACATGGGCCAGGACCTGGACTCGATCCTGAGACCCTTGAATTCCAAAGCAAGTGGTTAACACACTGAGCCATCCCAGCATCCTCTCTTCTTTCATTTTACTCAGATTTACATCTGAGTAAAGAAAAAATAATTGAGTTGGAGGAAGCTCTAAAAATGGCATAAGAAACCAAATGAACGGTAGATATTTTTACGTAACTGAGTGCTCAGTACAGATACAAACGAGAAACACAACCATAACTAAAGTACTGTAAAGGAAAACACCCATAAGATTTGCTTTCAAATTATAACTTTTGCATTTAAATGCTGTGAGGTCTTTGGCAATTTATTTAATCACCCTGTTTTCTCATCTATTAAATGAAGTTAATTATACCTCCCTTGAGGCATGTTACAACGATTTTCATGTAGCAGAGACTTCAGTGTGGAAAGCAGGTTGAGGGTTGGAAAGTGAGGGCTTCAACTCATATTTGCACAGAAAACAGCAATTGCACACTTTGGTAGTACTACCAATTAGAGTTAATGTGTGCTAATATTTAGATACACAGTAGGTGCTCAATAAACATTTTTTAGTATGTTTATAAATTATTAAGTAAAACTCTATGTGAAGTTTATTCATTTAGTCAATGTTGCTAGGAAAATTATTTGTCTTGTCATTCCAATCTTTCTGTACATCTATTTCCTGCCTATTAGGTTAAACTGAAAAGTTGTGTAGAAAAAAAAAAAACACCTTTATTTTCTATCTACATCAGTAGATGATGCTGTACTGGCAAACTTTCATGCAACCTTCTTGAGAAATAAGCAAATATCGGTTGCCTTTGAGCCTCTATGCCTCTTACACAAAGTCAGGTTTTGAATGCATAACATGCTGAGTGGTGAAGAGGGGTAGCTGTTTTGCAAAAGCTATTATAGTTTCAAATGCTGCAGGAGCTCTTTGCCAGGATACTTTTCTCACCTCATACCCATCGCCATCACTGTTTTTCTCCTCTGTAACATTCATTTTTCCACCATTCACAACAGCTTCTATGATATCATCTGAATTACGTGTTTGAGATACTGGAATAGCTTCATCCATAGTAAACCAGTCATTGAGTTCATCTCAGGACAAATTCATTTTGTCATTAGCAGAGTCAACTAACTCACAGATTGTATTATACTTTCTGCTACTGACTGCTGCACTATCAACTGGAAACCCCTCGAAGTCAATGGAGGAGGAGGGTTCTATAGACATCACTGCTGGTCACAACTTTCTCCAACATTTTCACAGCCTCCCCAGTACAATTGACACTGTAGATAGCATCTCTGAGATTATATTTTTTCTAAAAGTCCAGAATTGTACCATCAAAATTAGTCATTTGTCACATGAAGTCACACTTGTAAAATATTTTTACATTATGTATCACTCCCTGATCCATTGATTGAATCAGACTGTGACATAAGCTGGAAGATAATATATAAAAATGTTGCCATTAATGAGTTCTTCCATGAGGGAGATGTGAACTGACAGTTAACCTGGAGCAACAGAACTTTACTATTCTCTGGTATTCCTTTCTTTTGTAAATTTTCTTTACCACTGGGGACAAATGAATAATAAAGTCAATTGGTAAAAATGTATGCATTCATCCAACTGTTACCCTCCATATAACAATCTACAGGAAAATTTATTGTGCCTTTAAAACACCCTGGTTTGGCAAATGTGCCAACTACACAACTTTAGCTTATGATTTCCCAATGCTTTTGCACAAATGAGCACAGTTCTATGCTCTTTGTTTCGCTTGAACCCATGGACTACTTTCTCATTACCACCAGCAAAGCAGACACTTTCACACGAATCCAGTCTGTCTGCATTATAAATCTGCTCTGGGGTCAAGCCATTTTCTGCAACCAATTCACTCACTACATCATGAAATGAAGCTGCAGCCTCAAAATCAGCTGACATGCTGTGACAAACCTTGAATTGAGTAAATCAACCACTTGAAATGAACATTGACTTTTATTGTTCATTTTCTTATGAATTTTCCTCACTTGTTCCTGCAACATAGGTCCAGGAATACAACCATCCTCAGATCTTTTTGATAAGAACCACTCATACAAGGCCTGGTCAAGCACGTCCATTTTTGGTGCATGAAGAGTGTGATGCTTTTCCACACTCTTCTCACTCTCCAACTTAACATAAACCTTCTTTATCTTCTGAAACTGAACCTTAATGTCATAGATCATGATGAACGGACATTAACTTCCTCCATGAGCACCGCGAACTCTCACCCTTTTTCAAGCCTCTTGCATATTCCCATATTCTGTTTGACGGTAAGCACTATGTATTTATCCTTATTTGAGACCTGTTTCAGTATGGCTTGGGGTTGGGTGAGAACACAAAAGTTGAATAATAATATATTCCAATCTAATAGTACATTTACACAGGGTGAATTGCCAAGAGCGGGAGACAAACATGATCTGTGGCTCACCCTCAGCATGGTACGGCATGTCAAGTTTAAAGATTTATTTTATTATTTTTGACAGAGACAGAGAGACACAGAGAGAAGGGGGAGGGCCTAGGGCAGGCTCCATAGTTTTACGCCATCAATTTTCGACATGGTTTCATTCCACACAGGTGGGCAGGGGATGCACAGGGCAGGAACTGGGACAGGGGCCTCCCCCATGGAAAGCACACCCCCTTGACCCAGGGGCCAAATTGGGGGTCTCCCACATGGGAAGCTTGGCCCCAGTGAGAACCAAACTGGGGGCCTCTCACATGGGAAACACATGCCAGTTCAGCACATGGGTCCCCAAGGACTGGGGCTGGGATTCGATCCTCAGTCCCCAAGGCTGCAGCGTGAGCGCTCAACCCGCAGAGCCATCCCAGCTTCCCTGGCATGCCAAGTTTAAATTTACATTTCTTCTAGAAATTGATTTTATTTTAATTATTATTTAAAGTATTATTATTATTATTTTTTTTTGCTGGTTGCTTAAGTTCTGGTTAATGGAGAGTCTACTGTAATTGATTGCTTAACTTGATTGCTTAACTGGTAATTCTGAAATAACTAGATTGTCAATAGCTGCAGTTCAAAATTTAAAGATTGTTTTTCAACCTACTTTCATAGATTAAAGATTGAACCTACTGTTTCCATGTTGAAACAAACACTTTATGGAAACAAAACGTTCATTGGATGAGTAATCAACTCTCAACTGAGTTCCTTATGTGACAGTCTAATTCTATTGAATGGGAGTTTAATATAAAAATTAAAGACTTATCATTCAGATAAGCAAAACTTAAAATAATGGTTAAAACTTGGGGAAGCCGGGATGGCTCAGTGGGTTAAGCGCTCACTTTGCAGCGCCGAGGACCGAGGATCGAATCCCGGCCCGGCCCGTGTGGATCTATGTGCTGAACTGGGGAGCTCCCCCAGTTCGGTTCTCTCTCTGTCTCTGTATCTCTCGCTCTCTCTATCTATCTATCTATCTCTGTCAAAAACAATAAAAAATAAATTTAAAAAAAATTAAAAAATAATGGTTAAAACTAAAGGAGAGTTTATTCTCAATTGAGTTTCTTCTGTGTGAATCAGAAACACTAAAAATTATGTCATTCTTTCCAAATCTTTATTGCAGCATCTCCTAGTTACAAATTATCCCACAACATCTTCTTCCATAACTTTAATATTAGGCTGATAATTTTCTTTTTTCCTTTTATTTCTTGCCATTATATATAAATGACTAATCAGAAAGCCTGGCCTCATAATTTCCCAAGCTCCAAATTTCCAAACTTTAATTTCTACTTCATTTAAGTCACAGTCTGACACTATGAATTGCTCCACTTTGAAAATTAAATCACAACGTTCTGCTTCTACCTAATTCTTTCTTCCTGCTCTGTTTCCTCTATTTGTTACACTTACTCTTTGTCATCATATGACCTCTGGTTTACTCCCCTTCTGTATTCTTTCAGTACATTTGGGCCCCTTTTGACTTCTCTTACTTTTCTAGACTAATTCCAGGCTCATCCATTTTACCTTTGCCCTTCTTTCTAGTACCCTTAAGTCCCTAGACTCTTTAGCTTTTCATCAACTTACAAAATCAGTCCATAAACCATGATAACTCTCAGACTCACAATCTTTACTTCTTTTCCTCAGAACACCTACGGTTACTGTGTCAAAGATGGGGTTGGTTGCCTGGCCTTGAGCCATGCAAATCCGTATGTGAAACTGTGGTGCAACTGGTAACTGCTGAGATGGTCAGCTGTGAAGGTTCTTGCCTCCCATGAGGGAGGGCCCCAGTTCAGTCCCCACCCCATGCATTCCCTCATCCATGTGTGTGTAATGAAACTGTGTCACAACCAATGATGTACAACTATGGAGACTGCTCTGGGGCCTACCCCCTTCTCTCTCTTGCTCTCACCTTCTCTCAAACAATAAAATAAATCTTAACAACAACAACAAAAAGATGGAGCTGGCTACATTATATGAGTTCTTGCAATTTTCACCTCAACTCCAACAATCTTTTTATTCATTTCTCGTGGACTCACAATCATATTCCCTTAAAGAAACCTTAAAAAGTGTTTTTCTCCTCCTTAGTCTCCCAGTCCCACAATGCCTTCATTCCATTGGAAACTCTTTCTCATTTAACCTCTATGGTCTTTAACTAATCAGCTGATGCTATTAATCACTGAGTCATCATCTCTCTGAAACAGACATGTCTACATGTACTTCTTCTGAATATTGTCATATACAAAGGTAGTCAGAATTTGGGGTAGTGGGCAAAGGGAAGAGAAGGGCACAGGCTGGTTTGTTTGAAAAACTCTGTAATACAGTAGGCACTGTCAACATGCTATTGGCACCATAATTTCCATGTGTTCCAGCATGGCTTCCAAAAATTACTTATTGAATCTTTGTCAGAGAGCTACCTTTGGGCTGTCAGATACATTTTGCTGGAAATCACAGTAGGACAGAGGGCCAGTAAATTGACATCCCCAGAGTCATTTATCACTAACTCAATGCTGCTCCAGCTCCCATCATTCCCTGGTTGGGAGAATTCGTGGAGGTGTATTTTGTACTGTTTTACAGAGTTTCCCAGGCATTAAGCTCCCTTTTCACACTGTGGTAGCATGCTAATGACATTTCCTTCACTTCTCTGTGTCACTTCACCTGTGTTCCTAGCACTTTCAATAAACTGCTTATACATGAACCCTTGGGTTAAGGTCAGCTTCTGGGCAAGGCCAAGAAGAAGTCATTCCCTTCCACACACTGTTAGGAGTCAATGCTTTAGCAAGAAGATCAAAACCAGCTTTCATAATTTATTTTAATTTACTGATATTTATCTCAAGACACATTGTCACAAAAAATATACACTGAACCTCCCTAATACCTTTTCCATTCTTCTTTACTTGGGAAATAGTTACCTCTTCTCCTTTTCAAAAAAAGTAGTTTTGTAGCTTTTGCTTTCAACTTCATCACTATCTTTGGGTTTTTAAATCCTTTGCCCTCTTTTTTCCAACCTTAATTAAAACTGTTCTCTCAACAGTAACCAATTTCAGGAGTCCCACTTCCAGAATGGCAGCATGAGGAGTTCCACAGACTCATTCCCAAGTCAAATAAACATAACTAGTAAAAATTATTTAAAAAAAATTACAACCATTGAATGTATATGAAAATTGGCCTAAGGGTATAAAACAAAAATTTATTTGAGAAAATCTATTAAAATTCAGTAAAAACAGTGAGAATCTGGGGCATGTGAATTACAACCTGTTCCCTCCACCCCTTCTTCCAGCTCAACATGAAAGAAACTTCCCTCCAGGCTGGTATAGCCAAGAACATAGAACTCCCTCTCCTCTTAACTGCTGTGCAAGGGGCAGCCTTCTAGCATTTACCAAATACCCCAGCTACATGTTGCAGAAGCTAAATTCTAGGTGAAAGAGGTCAAAGCCTCCATTCTTGCAACAGCACCGAGCCTCTATTCATAGGCCAGAGGCTCCACCACTAATGTTGTCAGCTGAGAAGACTGGGGCCTTGATTTCTCTCACCACAGCTTATTTGCATAGTTGAGGTTTCTCTGTGGGCAAGGCAAGTCAAGAGGGCTGGTTACAACTACTTATATCCAGCATCCTCCTCCTAAAAGGAAGTGTACTATACATAGAGAAGTCCCCACTCCCAGTTCTATGACTCAGATACTTTTTTTTTTTTTATGGGGAGAGGTAGGCCTAAATTAACTTTATTTGAAATAGAGTGTGGGAAAGATCAAACTTAAGGGTGTTCTTAAAGATAATGGAGACGTTTGTTGGGGATGAGAGTGATAAGCCAAAAAGATTGGATAGCAAGATTGTAAGAGAGAAACAGGAGAAGAAATAACCAAGAAAATTACTCCTGGGGTCAGAGCAGTCTTTATATACTGGCTTCAGAAACTACCTCTAAAATGAGGTCCAACGTTAATTGTGTCAAACTCTGGTATCATTCCAAGTGTCTGATTGCATGCACAAGAATATGCCTGCCCCCTCTCAGAAGTAACATCAGAAATTTCAAACTAAAATAGTACCACTTATAGCTAAACAAGTAGATAAGCATTAAATGGGTGGGGTGGGGGGGGGGAATCATATCCAAAGTTGCTACAATGTATTTCCTAAAATGTAAAATTAAAAAAAGATATTACAAGACGTGAAAGGAAATAGGAAAATGTGACCTATATATGGTAAAAAGAAAAGCAGGCAATAGGAACTTTCTTTGAGGGGGTCACAGATTTAACTGATAACAGACAAAAACTACAAAGCAGGTATCATAAATACCTTCAAAGAAATAAAGGAAATTATGCTTAAAGTATCAAAGAATGGTATAATGATCATATCATATCAAAGAGGCAATATTATAAAGAAAAAATTATAAAGAAGAAACAAAGATAAATTCTGAGTTTGAATTTGTTGAAAATGCAATAACCAAAAATAAAGTTCCTATAGAGCTCAATCATAGATTTGAACTGGCAGAAGAAAGAATAAACAAATATTAACATAAAGAAAGGTCAATAGAGCTGATACAATTCGAAAAACTGAGGATTAAAAGAGAAGAAAAGACAAAAATGAACAGAGCCTCAGAGAAATGTGTGATACCATTAAGCTCACCAGCATACAGGTAATGGGACTACCAGAATGAGAGAAGAGAAAGAAGCAAACAAATAAACAAATAAAACCACAAATACTTATTCAAAAAGCAATGACTAAGACTTTCCCATATGTGATTAAAAGCATTCATCTAAACATTCAGGAGTGTCAACAAACTGTAAGTAGGGGGGGGCGGGGGGGAAAGAGAAGCTTATTAAGAAACATCATATTCAAAATAATCAAAGACATTTTTATCTAAAGATCTTGGTTTAAAGAGAAAATTTGAAAGCAGCACAATGACACTGAAATAAAAATAATATCAGATGAATGAAAACTAAAAGAATTCATTGCAAGCAAACCTACCAAATAAGATTTTCTAAAATAATTTTTTCAGGCTGAAAACAAGTAACCTCAGACAGTAGTTAGAAACCATATAAAGAAAGAAAAGAAAAAGAGCACTGATAAAGATAATTATGTAATTATAAAATATTGTATAAATGTGTACTACTATTCCTTTCTTCTCTTAATTGACTTAAAACCAATTGTATAAAACTATATGCATATAAGTATGTTGTAAGGCCTATAACATAGAGAAATGTAATAGATTTTCCAATAACAGCACACAGGAGATTGGTACACTTCCTTAGCAGGATGCTGAATGTAGTTAGTAACCTGTAGTCTGCTTGGCTTACCTGGTCCATAGGGGAATCTCCACCATACAAATGGTGCAATAAGAGAAATCAAGGCCCTAGTCTTCTCAGCTTCCCGATCTATTCCACTGCTATGTCTTTGATTTCACTAATCTTTTTTTCCACTTGATATACTCTGCTGTTGAACCTCTATATTGAAAATTCTATTTTAGTTGCTGTATTCTTTAGCTTTGTGATTTCTATTTTGTAGTGCTTCCTATTTTCTACCTCTTTGTTGAAATTCTCACTTTGTTCAGACCTTGTTCTCCTGACCTCTATTAGTATCTTTATGATTTCTATTTTGACTCACTATCAATTAAATCACTTATGCCCATTTTACTAAGATCTGCTTCTGAAGTTTTATCTCATTCTTTTGTTCAAAGCATAGTCCTTATTTATTTCTTGTATTTTCTTTAACTCTACCCTGATTTCTGAGCATTAGTTAAAACAGCTACCTCTACTAGTCTTGCCAAGGTTGTGTTGTGCATATGAACCTCATCTATTAGTCTGGCCCACGATCCTAGTAGTCTCTCTTGAACTTTTGCAATTCTCCAAGCCATGTGCTTTGTGGCTCCCAGTAGTGGAGGGTGTACCGAGAACCATTAGTGTCTCAAAGAAAAGGATTGCAGTCAGTACCTAGATGCTAGCCAGTTGGAATCTGAACCCTCAACAGAAGGTGGGAAAGAATGTATTAATAGTTTGGCCCCTTCCAGGGAGAAACTGGCAGGTGGGTGTTTTGCCTACTACCTTTGTTCTGGGTCTGGGTATATAGCCATGGGCAAGGAGTTGCCCCTTAGCCCATTAAGAATGTTTTTGTTTGCTACAGTCCTCTGGGACTCATGAATGGCAGCCCTTTTGGCAATCAGAGACAGGTGATCTGGGGACATGTCCCTGGGGTTTGGCTGCAAAAGCTGAGAGTAGATATGTATACAAGCTCCTTTTGGGGAGATACTGGTGACTTGGAGTAGATAAAAGGAGAGGTCAGGAGAGGGGTCTGCTGGCTTCCTTGGTGTCCTTCATAGGAGGATCATAATCAGCCCCTATGTGTGTGCTAAATTAGAAGCCTGGTCCTTAGGCAGCAGCTTTTAAAGTACGCAAGTAGACCCCATTCAGGGAAAGAATGGAAAAATGGGCTTTTTTTTTTTTGGCCTGTTCTCTCTGTACTGAGCCCTGCAGGAGTAGCCTTATTGAATACTTCTGTGCCCATTAAGATGTGCTTCTTTGTTTGATATAGTTTTGTAGGTTTTGTAGATGTAAGCCCCATTTGAATTAGGGGAACCCATCTTTCAGGTGAAAACCTTGAAAGCTGGGCTACTTGATATGGGGTAGAATCCCTTCATGCACTAACAATAAACAATAAAAAACAGAAATTAGGAAAACAATCCCACTTAAAATAATATCCCTTCATATCTCAGGGAGAAGCTAGAAGTTAGGGGTTCTCTCTTGATTACATGCTACTGTGCCAAGGGTAAGGTTTATGGCAAAAGTATGTTTAAGGTTTTCCTGTCGGTTTCTACATAGGTGTGTTCTTGTTCATCTGATGTGTAGGAGTCACTCAGCCACTTTCTGAATTTCTGGATTTCTTTCAGAGGGAATTGGTCCATATGTAGGTGTACATTTGCTGTGTTCGTGAAGGGAGGAAAGTTCAAGAACCTCCTATGTCATCATCTTTGCAGCCACCAGAGACTTTAACATCATCTGTATAATAACTATAACTTGGTAGACTGCAGAAAGAATATTACTTTTACTCTTCTGATATATTGCTCTATGGGGACCTAAGGTATGGACAAGGTTTTACCCCTAAAAGAAAACTCAAACAGATATCCAGCTTTCCAGCCACTCTCTGGTAAGAATTGGGTAAGAAACATTTTTTTTTTCTCCAATATCAACACTCCCAAGTTATCTTTCTGTATAAAATTTTCCTTTCTCAAGAGCAAGCCTGATTTCAACTCAGGGACCTGCTTCTTTTTTCCCTGCCTACCTCATGTATGAAGCAAATGGCTTAGATCTTTCCTGAGCCAAGGCTTGAGAAGAGCAGTAATTAGGGGAAAAGAGCACATTTTTCTTTATAGCAGAGCCAGGTGCTATTGCAACTTGGTGGTATTGCTCTTGGAATAACGTGTGCATGGTCTAGGACTAATTTTCATGAAATAGTTTTGCAATCTGATTTTTCAGAGATATTTCTACAGAATACCTCAGTATATAATGAAAAACATCCTTCATCTGGCTGTTTTGCCTTTTCTAGAAACCAAGGGTTCTTATGACTTTGATTAAATTTAGTTTTAAATTCTAGCTCTAGAAATCATAACCCACTCTGTGTATATGTACCTTGCAGAGACCTAGCCTGTCCCCTGAATAATCAGCAACTGGGAGGCAGTAGAAGACAGTAGCCTGAAACTGACTAATGAGCACACATTCTGGGAGGCCAATGACAATATCTTGACCTATGTTATATTTCAGCTTCTGAGCCTGTTTCAGGAAGCAACACCCGATGGAGGATCTCAGATGCTCAGACAACTCTTTAGATAAGAGAAAGGAGATTTTATTAGTCAGAGGAGTATGCGGGGCTCGAAGCACCTAAGCACATGATCCCCTCAATCAAAGTCCTCACAGTTTATATGCCATATTAGTGTCCATGTGATTTCTCTGTCTAGGGTCCTACATGCCTTCGTGACTCAAGGTGGGGAGGGGGAGTCTGGGTGGGACTGTCGGAGTTTCTGGATTAGTCTTGTTAGGGGTATAAATCTTGTCGGAGGTTTCCTGATAAATCCTGTCACTTTTATGTTTGTGAGGGTCTCCAGGAGGCCAGTCACAGATTTTTAGGGTGTAGTTAATCTGTCACCGGAGTGAGAGTCTCCAGGTGGCCCCTTTGCTCTGCTGTCTTAAAATTCTTCCTCTCTCAAGCCCTAAGGAGGACCAACCGCCTGGTGAACATTCTCCTGAGACCAGACAAAGGGACTCTGGAAAAAGACCTAGACCTGTCTCAATATTTGAAGAAATGATTCATTACCTTTACCTCACCTCCAAATAATCAGCTCCCAACATAATCCCAAATCTCTAATTTATGGTGTCTTGTGATTTTTTCCTATCTATTATGAAACCTACACCCCATCAAAGAGCCAGGTCTTCGAATGCTAGCTCACCTGTGTTCCTGGGCTTGGTGCTACTTCTTTAAATAAACCTTTACTTTCTCTGCTGCAAACTCTTGTTCCTGTCTCCTTGTGATAGGAAAAAGGCCCCTCTTAGAAAAGGCCTGTCTTTAAACCCCCACTTTTCTTAAAAACCCCACTTTCTAACTCTCATATTGTTTCTCCAGTTTCTGGACTAATCAATCTTTTTAATTAAAGGTAGCTAGCTTTTAGAATGAAATGCCTCTACCCACTATACTAGTTGATAACTATAAAATTTCTTTCCTACTTGTTCATTGTAGTCCTACTATCTTTTCAGACTCTGGGAAAGCAATGTCTCAAGAATTAACAGCTAGGCCAGATGGGCCACAGACCTTGAGGGACTAAGAGAAGTTTCTCCTGTCAAGGACACCTTGCACCTGGGGCGCTGGTGTCTGCTTCATACACTGATGCTTTCATTATAAGTGTGTGAATTAAGTCTGTCTCTCCTGGTCGAGGGACTTTGGAAACATGGCTGATAACACATCAAGAATTTCAACCCACCTCATTTGAAGAACTGAAGGAGACTTCTGGATGGATTCTGAGACCCCTCTCTTTTAGTTCAGTTAGTGAACCCCAGTAGGCAGGGACAATGACCACACTCAGCAGGAAGCAGATACAGAAAAAGAGACCTTCAGCCCCTCAACTTCTCACAGAGATTTAGGAAAATCATGTCTCTCAAGAGAAAAACAGGCAGGAAATTAGAACAGGGAGATCTCAGGGCCCCCTCCCATAAAGTTCACATTGCTGGGATAATTACCACCATTTGCCATCATTCCAGGAAACTCTGCCCCAGACCAGCTGGCCATGGCAAGTAGTAAAATCAATAGTGCACCAAATGGCCATGGGAAGCAACATTGTCAGTAGTGTTAACTCCCAGGGACCTGCAGACCCAGACCCTGGAGATGAATCTTCCTGCCAAGATAGTGCCTTGTACCACCAGTGTCCACTCCCAGGGACCACCCAGGCCCAGGCCCTAGAGATGAATCTTTCTGCCAAAACCTCCCGGGGAAAAGGGAGAAAAAACCGCAACCAGAATTATCTGGTTTTTGATGCAGGCACACATCATTAAACCTTGTCCTTAGCCTGACCCCCAGCCTCATTGTAATAAAATTATAATAGAACAGCCATAAAGGATTAACCCTTCTGTCCCCCTGCCATGGGTTTTTCTGTATGCATTCTGGGAAGAAACAAGTGCAGTTAAAGAAGTGATGTAATGAAGCCCCTGTCAGTCAGGACTGTCAATCAAAAGATCCCCACACCCAAAAGGGTGTTCTCTTTCCCCAAGGAAAGGCGATTAGAACTGCTCAGGCCCTTGCAATTCACCGTTTGAGCCATTTCTTCTTATTTGGGCTCACTTCCATCTCTTAAAAATTGTACTTCTACTATCTTTCTCTATCATTAAACTTTTTCTTTTTTTTTTTTTAAGTTTTTTTTTTTTTTTTAATATTTATTTATTTAGACAGAGGAGAGAGAGAGAGAGAGATACAGAGACAGAGAGAGAACCAAACTAGGGGAGCTCCCAGTTCAGCATATGGTTCTGCACGGGCCGGGGCCGGGACTCGATCCCTGGTCCCCGGCGCTGCAAAGTGAGCGCCTAACCCACTGAGCCATCCCGGCTTCCCCTAAACTTTTTCTTTACCTCTGTGTTTTGCTATCTTGTTCAATTCTTTGTTTGGGATGCTAAGAACCTGGACACAGCACTGAGGAGCGCCCCATTCTTCATAACATTTTGGCTTTGATGTGTACAGGCAACATGAACCCACTGAGTTCAGTAACATCTTCTTAGCCCTGGGATTTTAGTACCCACTTTTGTACTAGGTCTCTTACTCCTTCAAGGGGTCCTCTTGGGTAGAGTCTCTTCCAATATAGCCCACAATCTACTCTTCTTGAAGGGTCAGCATTTGGCTTACTAGAATTCACGATGCTTTACATTGCCTCTGTTCTGCTCCCAGGGGTGCCCTCTTCTTCCTCTTCTTCTTTTGGTCCATCTGGCTGGCCTACACCTTAAGGCTTCTTCTGGAGAAGTACAATATACATGGTTACATTATTTTTTAAGCAAAGTGCTACCATTTGGTTCAGAAAAAGCATGTATATACATATATAAGGTCTGTCTTGAAAGTATCCAGTCATGTAATATGAAAATAGAGGCAGTTATTGAAGAAGATACAAGATACAAGAAATATTCTACATAGAACAAGGATGCATCAGTCTCCTATTTGGTTATGCTTTTTTTTTTTAAGATTTATTTTATTGTTTTGAGAGAAGGTGTGAGAGAGAGGGGGTGAGGGAGGACCCAGAGCAGTCTCCACAGTTGTACATCATTAGTTATGTAGTTTCATTCCACACAGGTGGACGTGGAGCTGTGCAGGGTGGAGACTGAACTGGGGTATCCTGCAGGAAGGCTGAGAACCTTCCCTGCCATCTGAGCGGTTACCGGTTGCACCACAGTTCAGTATGTGAGCTTGCATACGCTGGGGCTGGAAGTCCATCCCTGGACCGCATAGGTGCAAGGTCAGTGCTCCATCTGCTGAATGATCCCAGCAGCCTTCCAGTTATTGTCTTCATGAAGAAATCTGGTTCGAAGGTAAAAGTTTGAAACAAGTGATCAGCAACTGCAGCACGATGTTTCTTCTGCTCTGACAGCAGAAGCCATGGAACCCATTTTACCATGACACGTTTCATGCCAAGATCTTAAATCAAAATCTTTTTTTTCTTTAATTTATTTTATTGTTTTTGACAGAGAGAGGCATAGACAGAGAGACATAAAGAAGGGCGAGGGCTCAAAGCTGTCTCCATAGTTGTATGTCATCCGTTTTCGACATGGGCTCTCCACAGGTGGGCGGGTGCTGCGCAGGGTGGGAACTGGGCTGGGGGCCTCCCACATGGCAGGCACACCACCTGGAGCCAGGGGCCAAACCGGTGGGGGTCAGGGAATGAGAACCAAACTGGGTGCCTCCCACTTGGGAAGCACACCTCAGTTCAGCATATGGTTTCATGGGGGCTGGGGCCAGGATTCGATCCTTGATCCCCAGGGCTACAAAGCAAGCGCTTAATCTCCTGAGCCATCCTGGTGACCCCTTGAATCAAAATCTTGGACAGAGTAGTTTTGGGGATTCTCAGATCAGCTTCTAGTTCTTGCGCTGTCGGTCTCTGATATTTGTTGATTGTAGCCTGTACATGTTCCACATTCTCAGGCGTTCTGCTTTCTGCAGGTCTTCTGGAATGTGGATCACTTTCAACAGATTCTTGACCATCTTTGAAGTATTTGTGCCACACTTTTATTTGTGCAGCACTCATTGCATCATCCCTGAAAGCTTTATGAATCTATTGAATAGTTTCTACGGAGAAATGTTCAAGCTTCATGCAAAAGTTAATGCAGATCTGTTGCTCTATTTGCTCAGTCATTTAAAATGCAATGGCTACCTAGTACCCATTTGCTGTCAATGGCAACTAGTGCCCCTACAGTGAAGTCAACATTGTTCATGCATGCACATTCCAGTCCAGTCTTCTTGACTGCCAATTTACAACGATGTCACACAAATAGTTCTCATTATATTGACAATGGCTGTATTTTTCCTGGACAGACCCATATACACACATATAAAAATTTTATACATATACACACATATTTTCTATAAACAATTTTATGTTTACATACATGTTTTATGTTTATATTGTTGATTATTCCATATCAATACAGAGAGATACCCTATTCTTTAATTTACAACTGTATTGTATACTTGAAATTTGTTAAAAGAGTAAGTCTTAAATGTTCTCACCACACACATACACAAACACAAAAGAAAATGATAATTGTATCAGGTGATGTTTATGTTAATTAGCTTCTGGTTATTTCACAATGTATATGTATCAAGTTGTACACCTTAAATATATACAGTCTTTGTTGAATAATCCTAATAGGGAGGTATTTGTGTTGTAAATGCCATTGAAAAAATTGCTGAAGTAAAAAGTCTCCTGTCTATAGGATCATATGCTTTGCACAGTTCTTTTTAAGGGAAAAACACAAACACCCTTGTTTGCTAGGGAGCAAGTCCAGTCTTCTAAGCAGGAGGAGCAAATGGCTAATGACATCCAGCAATTTGGTGTTCTGTTGAGAGCTAATGCTTTAGCCTAATAACTCAATTTCCACTAGTTGCAAACTTGTACAACCTGCAGCTGGTAGGCTGCGTGTGACACAGGATGGCTTTAAATGCAGCCCAATAAAAATTTGTATACTTTCTTAAAATATTATGAGATTTTTTTTGAGACTTTTTTTTCTTTTTTATAGATCATCAGCTATCATTATTATTAGTGTATTTTATGTGTGGCATAAGACAATTCTTCCAATGTGGCCTAGGGAAGCCAAATGTTAAACATCCCTGAGTCAAAGCTTTAATTTCTTTTTGTTAATAACAGTAGTTATGCATTTTTCTTCAATAAAAAAGTAATAAATTTTATGGTAGATATTGGTAGATACAGAAAAATATAAGAAAATGTTAAAAGTTCAAATAAAACCATTGTGAATATTTGGGTATATTTCTCTTTTTTCTAATAAATATACATACATATATACATATTATACATACATGTGTGTGCGTGTAGTAGTACAATTTAATGTGTGATTACTATATGTGTGTGTGTATATATATACTTTTTAAATGAATGTTATATTTTAATTATTCTACCATGTTATTAAATATTATCTTTGATTCATCTTCAGAAACTTGAAAATATATAAGGATGTTACAGTAACATAACAGATACTATATTCCCATTAGGATTAACAACTTTTAACAGTTTGAGATATATATTCCAGTATTTTTTATATGGCATATTAAAAAAACCTCTAATATATTATCAAAAGAAATAAGAAGGGAATAGAGAAGAATGGAGGAATTATTCTTAATTCAGTCTGTCATGTAGTCTTGGGAGAAAGATTATAGGGATACAGAGAAGTCAAATTGTTGGCTTTTAAAAAATTTTTATTTTTATGTATCTATCTATCATCTATTTATTTTCTATTAAAATTGACATTCAATAATATTATTAGTTGTAGGTGTACAGCAGAGTGATTAGACATTTATATAATCTATAAGTAATCTTCCCCTGATTAGTCTAGTACCTACCTGGCACTATACTTGGTTATCACAATATTATTAACTTTTTTCCCAGTGCTGTGCTTTATAGCCCCCTTATTGATTCATAACTACCAATTGGTACTTCTTAATTCCTTCACCTGTTTCACCCAGCCCCTCAACACCCCCATCCCATCTGCAAACATCTTGGTTATCTGTATATATGACTCTGTTTCTATTTTATTTATTTTGTTCTTTAGAGTCTACATATAAGTGAGATCATATGGTATTTGTCTTTCTTTGTTTGACTTATTTCTCTTGGCATAAGATATCATCATTAATCTCAACTTGGCCTTCGGCAAAATTCAGGTGGAAAGAATTATTGGATCTTATATGGATAAGATCTTTGTCTTATTTCTTCTTCTTTGGTGTCTAAAAGTAACTGACTTTTCCAGTCCTTTGATGACTCAGATGTCTCTCTATTGCTTTTTAAGTTCTGCTTATAAATTGGCCAATTATTTGCCTAGATCAATTCTTTCTTTTAATAGCTTGTCAAGGCAGTCATGACATACTAATATTCCTTTTCTTTTTCTCTCCCCCTCCCACCCTTTGGCTTTACTTAAATTTATTAGGGTGACGTTGGTTAGTAAAATTTATTACGGTGACATAAGTTCCAGGAGTACAATTCTACAACACATCTTCTATGTGCTGCATTGTGAGCTCACCACCCAAGGTGAGGTTTGTTTTCTTTTCCATCACCATATATTTGAATCTCCCTCTCTCATCCATCCAATTGTTGGCTTTTAAGTTACAACAACAAAAAAAGAAGAGTGGAGAAGTCGTGATATTCAAGTATTGTTTTTCGCTTTTTCTGTCTTCTCTATCTCTGTCCTTCCCCTTTTTTAAAAAGTGAAAAATGGGTTTCATGTTTCATAAGAAAAACTAAAAACAAAAACTACAACAAAAAACCACTGCATTGTGCCTAGGCCATAAACAACAGATTAGAAAATATAACACATGAATATCAAAGCTGAATTAAAAACAAAACAGTAAAACCCTATCACAAGGGGATATTCAAACGTTCAAAAAATTCTTCAAGTGTATAAGTAAGGCATCACTGTTTCTCAACATTTAAGGACCAAGAATCAAGTATCTGAATTCTACACATTTACCTAGCTCCTAATGATAATGTATGCCTGAAGATGCTGGAGAACCTAGGTGTTTGCCATAAAGTGGAACTCATAAATACAACAAACATATAAGCCCTCTTTCTGCCTAAAATACTAACTTTGACACTATGCTGAATGTTTTATCTGTCTTCATAGTACTGATGATCTGATATTATATTGTGTATTTACTTGTTTATTTCATTGTCCATCTTCCCAACTAGAAAATCTGTAATATAGAATTTACTTGGTTAGAAAGGGATTTAAAAAGTTAAAATAAATGGGAACCAGAAACAAAAAGCGCACCTTAGTAACTTGAGTTGTTACTGAGAAAAAATAACTGAGGAAAGCTTTTCTCAGGGAGAAAAATCAAGAACAAAACACAACAAAAACCTAGCTGATAGATAATGTTCACTGCATCCCAAGTATAATCACTGAAAAGACTACACCTAGGCAATATTTTGGTGGTAATCTATAACTTCACAAGAATAACAGAAGTCCAACAAACACATAGGTAGGAAAAGAGGATTTCTTATAAATGAACAGAAAGCAGGCTGGCCTTAGATTTCCCCTCTAGTATAAGAAAAGAGAGTAAGGTCTACAGAAGAAAGGGTGAGGTTATGATCTAAGAACTGTTTACCAGCCAATAGAAGTTCATGTAAGAAAAACAGGATTCGGGAAAGCCGGGATGGCTCAGCGGGTTGAGTGCTCACTTTGAGGCCCCGAGGACCGAGGATCGAATCCCAGCTCCGGCCCAGGCAGGACCCACATGCTGAACTGGGGAGTTCCCACAGTTCGGTTCTCTAGCTGTCTCTGTCTCTGTCTCTCTCTCTATCTGTCAAAAGTAAAATAAAAATAAATATGCACTGAAGATAAAATAATTACTCTCTATAAATATAAAAAAAGATATAAAAAAAACAAAAAAAGAAAACAGGATTAAGTCTAAAGTCTTTTAAACATAGTCTAAAAAGTAAAATGTGACTTTGAAAAATTACTGAAATAAAAGATACAAAATGCACAAAATAAAACTTTTGAAAAGTAAAGTAGGTTTAAAATACCACATTATATAACTAAGAAAGGGAAAGAAGATGAAATAAAAGTAAAACCACTAAATTATTTTACAAAGGATGGAGTAATAAAATTCTAAAGCTTACTTTGACAGGAACAAATTATCCTTTGCTGTAATAGAGATTTTTGGGAAAATTAAGTAACTATAGTAGAATTAAAATCAGAATGTATAGCTTCTAAAACATTTAGGAAAATAAAAATATATGAAATGGCTCATATTACAAACTACAATTTGGAACACATATACACAAACACACATAATAGGTATAAATTCAGACATATAAAAAAGTTAATTTTTTCTTTCAATCAGTTTCACTTATATTCTGAACAGTGGGCTATCCCCAGATTTTCAGGGTTGTTCCTACTTGCCCTTATATTGTGGCAAAATTATGAAAGGTTTATATAATCCTGCAAAGGCAGGCAATCTAATTTGAGAGAGATACATAGATTTCTGCTGACATTCACACAACCCCAGCTTGCAGGCTTCTGATTTTGAAGCTTTCTGATACCATATTTCACTTTGAGCACACGAACTTTGCAAAATTTCTGTGTGCTCATATCATTGGCCTAGTTGCACTGGTATCAGAGATTCTTTGGGCATAGTTTAGCCACTTCCTTCATCATTTTTCTTTCTTTTTATTTTTTGAGTATAAATAAATTCATTTTTAGACAACCTATATGTTCTTCTTAAAAACAATGCCTCTGCTACAAATAAATCAAGGTCAAAATAAATGAAGAGCTCAAGATAACATCAGTCCCATTTGTCCTAGCCTTGGTATGTAGATGAAAAGCAACAGCCAATTATGATGATAACAGGTGCTAGATCCAAACTGCCAAATTTGTTAATGTTTTTCCTTTTCTAAACCTTAAAGAAAATCATGGAAAGCCAGGCATGGCTCAGTGGGTTAAGTGCTCACTTTGCAGCCTTGGGGTCCGAGTCCCAGCCCTGGCTGGTGCAGACCCTTATGCTGAACTGGGGTGAACTTCCCATGTGTGGAAAGCCTGGGTCTGGCCCCCAGCTTGGGGGCAGTGCCTCCCATGTGGTAGGCCCCCCGCCCACCTGTGTGGACAGACACCATATGGAAAACTGATGACTGTACAACTATGGAGACTGCTCTGGGCCCTCCCACTTCTGTCTCTCTCTCTGTCAAAAAAAAGAAAGAGAGAGAGAGAGAGAGAGAGAGAGAGAGAGAGAGAGAGAGAGAGAGAGAGAGAGAGAGAAAGAAAGAAAGAAAAGAAAAAAGGAAGAGAAGAAACTCATATAGGGGATCACACCATCTTCATGGTAGTCCAGCAGAGCAACCATGTCAACTGGATTCATGTTTTCACCAATAAAGAACTGATTTTTCTTTTGAAGTTAGCAAGGATGTGCTTAATTTGTTCTGCAGCCCCTGTCATAAAAGGTTTTACTCTCTGGTGTCTGTTCTTCAAGTTTCCCTTTGATTTCATGTAATCTTTGACGTATTTCTCATAGGCTTCTTTTGTGAAGCTGGTTTCTTGCAAATGATGGTTCATGACAGTATCTACAACAGTGATTATTGTAACTGCTCTCCGGGCCTTCAGGGGAGGCATTTCCACCAATGAGTCATCAGTGTTAACCTCTGTCCTACTGACCATCTTCACCTCCAGGAACAGCCCTTCTGTGATCTCCCGGGCCTTGTGATGCCAGAGAACATCTATTCTAGAATCTAGATAGGTCCGGGCAAATGATCACGATGGCCGCTGGAAGGAGATGACGGCTACACTGACTCAGCAGGAGCTCGGAGCAAGCGCCAGGCAGCCCCAGGGACGCTGTAGGGGCCCCTACCCTCGATTCCTTCTCCCCCTTTCACCCCTGCACCAGCTCTGCCTCTGTGCCGCAGAAGCGAAAACAAGAAGCACGTACAACACGAATCCGCGCGGGCCCTGGCTCGCTCCCAACACAAGAGGGCCGCGAGGGAAGTGCAGCGGCAAAAGGCGGGCACAGCGGGCGGAAACGCGGCGAGAGGAAGCGGAAGCGGGTGTTGCCGCCTCTGCGTCCTCCAAGACTTTGGCCAGAGGGGCTTCGCAAGTGGCATCTAGAGGAAACCCTAGGTAGGATGTCGCTGTGTAATAGACTTTAGCGCGTTTCCACACGCACTCCAGACCGGGAGTGGCCGGGGCCCAGCGACGGGGTCCCTGCGGAGCCGCGGCGCAGGCTCACTGCCCTCTGCTGGGCGTGGGGACGCAGTGCCCAGCGCCGCCACCGGAATCTGCCAGATGAGGGAGGGCTGTGGGGAACGACGAGCGAAAATTTCCGGAGAAACGGGAGAAATAGCAGCTGTTAACTTTTCAAAAGAGTAGAGGGGGAAGCCGGGATGGCTCAGTGGGTTAGGCGCTCACTTTGCAGCCCGGGGGACCAGGGATCGAATCGCGGCCCCGGCCCCTGCGGACCCATATGCTGAACTGGGAGCTCTCCCAGTTCAGTTCTCTCTCTGTCTCTGGATCTCTCTCTCTCTCTCTCTGTCAAAAATAAAATAAATAAATAAAGATATATTTAAAAAAAAAAGAGTAGAGAGGCATAATTTCAACGCACTAATTTAAATTCTGAGTACTTGCCAGGCTCTGCCCTAAATAGTGTTAAAAAAAATGACTAAAGAAAACGATTTAGGTGATGTAAACAAATGTACTTCTTTCCAGACTGTCATAAAGCAGATACTCTTCTTTCACAGAATTGCACAATGAGGCAGAAGCTCCAGAGCTTTTATAGAATAATGAATAAAGAAAAAGGAAGAGACAGAAAATACCAGATTATCTGGGGCCACAAAGTCACCCCTGTTTAGGTTGAGAATGCCCGGGATTGGCTTAGCTTACAGGGGTTGGTTGACTCAATCAATATACTGCATTTCTGGTCAAACAGAGCATTTATGAGATGGCAAAGTTATCTTAGTTTTGGTTTGCTGATATGCCGCCCTGGACAGGAGCAACTCTGTGTTGGGCCTAGAAACTCATTTCAACAGTAGGTGATGTTTCCAGGGACCTTTTTATTTTTACTTCTCACTACCTATGTATTAAAGTATCTTGCTTAACCAAGACTTACATCATTTGCTTTGTGCAGCCAACTTTCCAACGACAAAAATGTGCAACTCATTTTTAGAATATATTCTTCCATTCTAGAATTTTTTTGAGCCTCAATAGCCATTTTACTGCTACACGCATGCAGGAGTCACAAATGCAGGGGATTAAAACTACAGACTACTTAAATTACATATGTGTTGAAAAGGCTAATGAGGACCTTGAGAGAAAAATCTACACTGACCCCCCCCCTTTCTTTCCCCCTTCATTTTCATGTCTGAGAGCCTGCTGTTTACCAACTATTGATTTAGTTGCTAGAGGTATAGATAAACTGGACATGGGCAGGAATGATAGAGGACCCCTGTGGAGAACTATAACTCTCTTGGAAGAAACAAGCTTTGGGGGAAAGATATAAATTGTGAAATATACTGAGGGAGGGAGACACAGTAATCAAATCAAACAGCTGATTTTTTTTTTTTTTTTTTTGTAGCCAAAGAGCAGTTAGAAGTGAAAGTACACTCCAAAGACGTAGGAGCTGCTGGGAGCAAACAGTGGCTCAAGAGCCTTGATGGCAAGAATACAATATCTTACAGTACCTTTTGTTCTCTTTAGTTGAAAGTGGCTATACCTATCTGGATTTCAGACATTTGGTTGGCATCTTGGATTGTCAGTTATATAACTTTTTCTTAACTGTGCACCTATTTTCCAAGAATTCAGTCTGTTCTTGAAACTTTACTGGTCTGACCTGAAATATGAGCACATAATAGTCAGGTAGGACACAGGCAGTGCTCATCAGTCCAGTAAAACAATTGAGCTTGCAAGGAGGAATTGAGTCGACACAAGGTGAGTGGTGAAAATAATAAACAGGGTAGGTAGAGGATTGATTTGTGGACAGATTCTTAAGGCTCATATGGCATTATGGATTCTTAACCCTTATATGCCAAATTATTATTGGCAAATATCATTTGTCAAACACTGCCCTCGTCTCTATAAATGTCATCCTGCAGCTAAATCTAGTGGGAAGATTTGGTTATGGAAGTAATTACAAGAAAGTCTGAATGAGGGTTAATAAAGAATATAAATGCTATGAAAATAGAGTATTTTATGTGGTCTAGAGTATTAAAGGAGATGACTTGGAGTTACTCTGAGGAAGTGAAAAGTATAACAACTGCGGGATCACATATGCAGAGACTTGGAATGAAGAGAAAACCTGAAGTATTTGAGGAACTGTAAAATTTATTTTAGCTGTGTGAGGAAGAGGAATGTATATTGCATGTGATGTTACTTGAAAAGCGCAGTATGTAATGACAGCCTAAAACCAAATCAAAACCTGAAAAGCAGATCATGTATTGACCGTCAAAAATAGAATAATTATGTGATTTTCTTTTGTTTACTACCTGCATTAGGTTACGTAATTGTTTTCTTAGTACCGGTAAGTATGCATTTGTGTTATTTTTTACATTATTAAATCCAGTATGTTTAATAAAATGGGTTATGGCTTTTAAGGCAACAGCTAGCTTATTACCTGTGCAGGAAGAATAACTTTTTTTTTTTTAAGATTTATTTTTATTGTTTTTGACAGAGAGAGAGAGAGAGAGAGAGAGAAGGGGGAGTGCCCAGAGCAGTCTCCATAGTTGACAGCATTAGTTTTCCATATAGTTTCACTCCACAGGTGGGCGCGGGGCTGCACGGGGCAGGAACTGGGCCGGGAGCCTCCTGTGCGGGCCCCAGCAAGAAGTGAACTGGGGGCACACCCCAGTTCAGCATATGGGTCCGCGTGGGCTGCAGTCGGGATTCGATCCTCAGTCTCCAGGGCTGTAAAGCAAGCGTTTAACCCACTGAGCCATCCCAGCTTCCCTGAGGAGAACTATTTGATCACCGTTGCATAACTTAAAAGAAAAATACACAGAGTGACACCTTTGATCTCACATGGCCATGGAGCTTTCTTCTCTTTTCCTTTTCTACTGGCTGGGATGTAAGCTCATTCAGCTGGTCTGAATGTGCTCTGGCAGGACAGTAAATTGTGTTGCATGACAAGTTTTAAACATATCCTTTGTCCTAAAGAAAGTTTATAAACTTGTACATCCTTCAGAATCTTTTCATTGCGTTATGATTTGGAACTAATCCAAAATACATGTTTGTACAAAACCTGATTTTAAACCCTTATTTGTTCACTTGTACTTTTAGGTATATAGTAGTTTAACAGTGGCTAATACCTTGTCATCTTCTCAGCACTGAATTCTTAGTCTCTGAAATTAGAATTGGGGTGAAAGTGTTCAGAATAGGTTATTATAAGATTTCTAGAATTGAATTCCTAAACTTGAGGTCAGTAAACCTGGTACGCTGAAGCAGTGCCCTTGAGTTTTTATGTTCTGTGGCACAGAAAAGGGAATATAAGGAGGTGAGAGACAAATAAAGAGATTTAGTAGGGGGACAGGAGTGAGGGAGGAAAAGAAAGCGTGGAATAATACAGAGAAGGAAATATGAAGTATTTAAGGTTTCCTTGGAAAAGTCAGTATATCAAAGATGTTTAATGAGATAAAAATATTAGTAACATAAATATTTAAACTTGTAATGATAGATCTGACATCTGTACCAGTTTTTGTGTTATCTGGTACTGGAGGGTGAGGTAATATATGAAGACAGAAAGACTCCTTACAATGAGAGACAATATGTTGTTTCTTGATTCTATTATTCCACAATGATAATTTGAATTGCTAATGATTTTATACATTTTACTCCTCCTTATTTCCTAATTTAAGTTCTTGTTCTTTTCCCCAAACACAATATTATGGAAAACTTAGGCAAATAGCCATCCAAGTTTTTATCAGGTTGGTTTGGCGCATTTCTTTTATACTCATGTCATGGACAATGTGGAGAAAATCAGGACCTCTGCCTCAATTTAATTGTCCATTTAGTTTTCTCTTCATATCTGACTTATCCTCAGGGGCAAAACATGCATAGAGCATAGCCCAGGAAAAGGCAAGCTTGAATATATGGGTTTAGTTCTGACACTATGTGTATGTCTTTCAGCTTTGTGAACTGACCTGATATGTGACCTTGAGAGCTTATTTTCCCTAGACTAGAAACAGGCCTAAGGAACTGTGAGCCCTACTTCATTTGACCTTCTTCAAATGGGACATTTACTGAGAAGTTTCCTTTTACAACATAAGCTGAGGGCAGGGAGAGAGAGAGAGAGAGAGAGAATAAATATCCTGTAGAGAGGATTTGTGCGTTTGAAATTGAGGGGGAACAGAAGTAAGAAAATTCAAAATGGCAGTAGTATCTGTAGAATCAGTTTCATTCTGTTGCCTCTGTGGGGGAGGAAAAGAATCTCCCTTCTTCCCTTTTAAATTCTTCTGGCTGATCTGTTAATCAAATTAACATGAGACAGATTGACAGGAGAAAATATGTACCGGTATGTACATATAGAGGTTCCATAAGAACATACTACCTGAGGAGAATCAGACAGTTAGGGCTCATAAGCTGCATTGAACTCAGGATAAAGGTGGAAGTTGTGGTTTGGGACTTCAAAGGAAAGAAAGGCAATTCCCTTGGTAATGGAAAAGCAGATGTTTGGTAAACATGTTTGCTGGGCCACCTTTAACAATGGGACACAGAGAAGACTGATCACAAACAGGTCTTGCTAGGTTTCTTCTTATCATACTTCATTCATATGAAACTGTAGTTTTCTATGAAATAGCTCCATTCCTGGAGAAGATTTTTCTATTTGTATTTCTTTAGGTGGGTAAAGAGGGAAACTCAAAGTTTCTAAGTCATTTGTTTCTTAAAAATAACCAGCTTGGGGAAGCCGTGATGGCTCAGTGGGTTAAGCGCTCACTTTGCAGCGCCGGGGACTGAGGATCGAATCCCCGCCCCGGCCCGTGCGGACCCATATGCTGAACTGGGGAATGCACCCAGCTCAGTTATCTCTCTCTCTCTGTATCTCTGTCTCTCTTTCTTTCTCTCTGTCAAAAACAAAAAAAATTAAAAAACCTTAAAAAAAAATAATAACCAGCTTAGTTATTAATATCTCCAAAAGTCATATTTTGGAGTGCCAAACTGCTTCTCCTCACTTCCTTTGACCGAATTATGTGCCGTTGGCTCAAAACCAATATCTTCCTTTGGAAGTGGGGTGTGTGTGTGTGTGTGTGTGTGTGTGTGTGTGTGTGTGTGTGTGTAAATTGCCTCTCATTCGAAGCAAGTTAGAGAATGTAACAGGATGGCTCTAAATCATAGCTTTTGAGAAAAATCTGGTCATATAGTTAAAATATGAAGAATATTATTAACCAGACCCTTGTAAAATATATATTACCAACTACAGGTATTATAGGTAGGTAAAGTGATGTCTTATGTTGACATAGAAAATGTCTAAGCCGGTAGAGAATGTTTATGAGTTTATTTGAACCAAACTGACTACATGTACCAGGGAACAAGATCTCAAATGCTCTGGAGAATAACCATTTTGCAGTTTCTTTTGTGCATTTGAAAAGGAGGGAATGTAAGGAAGACTGAAGGTGGGAGAAAGCAAGACAGGATCAGATTATATAGATTATGTGTTCATATTATATATGCAATATAGATTATGTGTTCTCTTGCAAGCTTTAGAAGGAAGAATCTGAAAAGGGGCTTTTCAAAGGTGTGTGAACTTAGATGCACAGAAACAATGGACAGGGCTTCCTTGAGGCAATGATAAATCTTTTACTAAAGAAGCTGTATTCCAGAAATGTGACTACCCACCATGACCTGCTCAAAACTTCAGTTATCTCTTGGTATCCATGAGTGATTGGTTCCAGGACCTCCTCTGTGTACCCAAATCTGTGGGTGCTCAAGTCCCTTATATAAAATGGCATAAAACAATGCTTATAGTTGGCCCTCCACATCTGTCGATTACCATCCATGTATGACAATTCTGTTTTTGATTCATGATTGGTTGAATAAGCAGTTGCGAAACCCGGGGATACATGGGGTAGAATATATATTAAAAAAAAAAATTCCTGTGTAAGTGGACCCCAACAGTTCAAACGTGGGCTCTATATTCTTTCTTTTTTTTTTAATTTCTTTCTAGATTTCTTTTGGAGAAGAGAGGAGAATGGGACTATATAATTTTCATGCTAACAGATTAGTACTAATGTAATCTTTTGAAGAAATTATACTCTGAAAATATGTAAGATGAGAGTATTTTAAGAGTATTTGAGGGTAGCGCCCTCTGCCAATATTTTGGCTTACAGTACACTACAAAGAAAAGCTGATCTGAGTTTATGTTTTCCTTTGGTTATTCCCAAGGAGAACTGTGATGCTGCCTGATTTTTATTGTACTCTGTTTTGAATTTTTAAATTTAGAGAGAATGAAAGGGAAAAGTATGATAATTCTTTGCACTGACTTATGTCTTTGGATTCATTTCTGCCTCCGACTTCATTGTAAGTTTACTGGTGAAGGAAAGAAATCTTTTTTTATGAAGTTAAGACTATATTTTAAATATGATGCAAATCTCTAATAGAGCTTAATAATAAAGGTACTTTGTTCTATTTTCAATTAGCTTAATTATTTTTGCATTATGTGTATATATTTTGTTTCCTGATAAAACTGAAATATTTTTGAGGATAAAGATACCTTTTTCTCTCCAAAATAGCTAATTAGCAAAGGGAGGATTGCTAATAGAAACTCAATAAATACCCACTGAAGTGTTACTAATTACATCTTATCAGATGGCTACTATCACACACATATGTTTATACACTAGGATCCCACCCAATCTGTGAATTTCCTGTCATTAAAAACCTACACATAAGTGTTGTTTCCTTAAGGGCCCTTACGCAAAAAACTATTCAACCTTTTTTTTTAGAATGTAGCCATTAATATACTTAAATACGATAAAGAATACTATTCTATTTGAAAATCTTTATCTTAATTGCTTATCTGGTCATTGTGTATGTTTCTTAAAATTTGTCTTTGAAAAAGCAAAGAGGGCATCAGAATTCACATTGATTGATATATTTTGGTGTATTTATTTATCCCACAGACTCTGGCCACTGAACTTGGGTCTAGGGACAGCGAAAGAGTAGGTGAAAGAAAGAACAAGTGGTTGGGGATGATACAATTATGCACTTGGCTGGAACTTATGAACATAAATACATCATCTTGTCAGGAAACCATAAGCTTTGTTAGCTAATTTGTTTCAAGCCCCATTGCTTCTCATTTCTCAATAACTCCTGAAATTTTTAGTGTGGGTATTGTCCCCTACGAGTTTTTGAGGCAACTTGATATTTATATTTGGATGATAATTTATAAAGCCTCCAATATCCTTGTGGGTTTTATTTTATAGCCACTTCATACTTATTAATTACTAATAACATTTCATTTTTGAAGTTTCCCCCTACCCTTTCATTTCCCATAGACCTAAATTTTTAATTTTATCACTTTATTTTCCCTTCACACTCATTCTTTAGGATTATGTTCAAGTCCTTAGAGACTACCTTATTTTAAATTTTCTTTATTTCTTTGAAAATGTGTATATAGATTTGTACTTCTAGGAATGTACATTTGAGATATGTGGTGAAGAATGTGAGATATCTAAAACTAACTAGAAATATCTTAAAATTAATTGAAATATTTAACATTGTAGTTACACATACTTGAGAGCAAGAAAACTTTCAATTAAAGGATTTGTCTTTGTCCAGAACAAATATTGCATTTATAAGTGGGCTTAGTGGTGAAATTTTGAAATACTATTCCCAGTTCTTAAAGCATATCTGTTTAGGGGATTGCACTCTACTGTGTTATATATTTAATACTTACATGATTCCATGTGTTCCGCTGAGACACTCTAATGAAAGTATCATTTGAAGGTGAAGTAACTTAAAGTGGAGAGAAGGGCGATTGTATTGTAAACTTTTTGATGGTACTGTGTTATCCATCTGATTCTAATATTTTATAACTCACATATTAGAGATATTTCTAAAGTTGTAAAACAAGTTTGTAGCATTTCATCTGTCAACCTGACTTCTTTTTTTACTTTTCTACATTTTCTTCATTAAGTGTTTATTAAGTACATTTTATGTGTTGAGCACCTCACTAGGCCCTAGTGACAGTAGATATGTATGTACCTCAAAGAACTGCTCTCAGGAAGCTTTCTGTCTAGTGAAAAGACAAATGAGAAATAAAAGTAAAATGATGTGCAAAATGTGTTAAAATGGAATAATATATGTTGGGTTGGCATAAATAAAGGGAGTGATTATCTCTGCTTAGGAAATCACTTTTAGAGGAAACTTAGGAATTCAGTTTTTAAAAGTGATTGTGTATTTACCAGGTCAGCGAGGAAGGAAAGACATTGTAGGGAGAGGTAATAATATACAATAGCATGGTAAATTTGTGGAACTCTGGTTGTTTTGTGTTTTACTTAGACTCTATAGACATGTCTTGAGAGAGGAGATTCAAGATAATAGGCCAGGGCTAAATCAAAGTGAACTTTGGCCTTGATCCTTTGTTATAAAGCTATTGAAAAACTTTAAATTTGGGATAACCTGATTGAATTACAAAGATAGCTAATTTTAAGGAGTAATCAAAAACTAATTGGTAACTATTGTATTAGTCCATATGTTATGTAATGACAGAGGTTTGAACTATGTCAGTAATAGAAGTAATAAAGGATCGGAAAGAAGAACAAAAACCATTTGAGAAATAAGTTGCATGTGGGGAATGACAAAGGAGAGTTGCTATGGCTTGCTGGGTTGATGATACTATGGATAGTTAAGGGAAGGAATAAAGAAGGAGCAACAGGTTTCAGAAGCATGAATTCAGGGTTAGGCTATAATTTTTGAAAAGCCTGTGGTACATCTATAGGTGAGAAGTTAGTAAGTAGATTTCTGTTTGAATTAGTAGTATGCAGGTATATGATCTCAACTGGAGATGGAAATGTGGGATTTGTTATATGGGTTTTGATGAAAATTATAGACAAAAGAACTCCATGAAATTAATAATTAAAACACAAATAATTTAAAACATGGCAAAAAGCTTGAACAGGCACTTCACAAAAGATATATAAATGACCAATAAGCATATGAAAATGGAGTTTGACTTCATTAGACATGATAGAAATGCAAAGTGAAACCACAATGACATATTACTCTCTAGAATGCCTAAAATGAAAAACAACAACAACAAAAAACCCCCCAAAAACAAACAAAAAACTAGCAAAAAATAACAAGTTGTGAAGCAACTAGAACTTTCACTAGTTGTAGAACTACCATTTTATATTGATAGAACCATTTTGAAAAACTCTTTGTCTGTATCTTTTAGAGTTGAACAGATAGACAGATACAATCATTCTGACCAATGTTGTACTGGGAATCCAACTGTGTGTATGAGAGAGAGAGAAAGAGAGGCAAGAAGACAGAAAGAGAGACACAGAGAGACTGAGATTGAGATGTAGAATTTGCTGATACTCCCACCATGGTTAATTTCAAGCTCTCAATGGTTTAAAGAGCCAATTTGCAAAATTCTTCAATGTTTAGTATAACAGTCAGTATAAGGCAGATGAAGCTGAACTCAGTAATTTTATTTCCAGATATACAGCCAGCAGAAATGCAAACATTGACTCAAAAGACACATACTAAAATGTTTACAACTCAATTTTTAATGCCCCAAACTGTAAACAGTCCAGATGTTTACTTATTTTAGAGTATATTTTAGAATATATACTTTGTGGTATATTCATAATACAAAATACAAGAATGAGTAGAATGGACTTTTTAGATTCTAAGTACACATAATAATAGTAATGGGTGTCATAAACATAGTTGAAACCAGACACAAAAGAATATATATACTATATTATTCAATTTATATACGTTTCAAAAGCAGGCATACTAATTTTGGTTATTAGAAATCAAGATAGTTGTTATTCTTTGGTGTGGTGACTGAATGGTAGCACAGTGGACCTTCTGAGACTCAGTTTGCTTACTGGGTGCTATTTACTTGAATGTATTCACCTTGCAAAAATTCATTGAGCTGTAACTTATAATGTGTACACTTATCTGAATGTATGTTTTATGTCAACAAAAATGCTTACATAGGGCAAAAAAGCCTATAGGTAGACGTTAGATTATCCAAGATGTATATATAAAGTGAGAGAAGAGTAACAGAACCCTGGAAAACACAAAAACCACACATACATTTCTATTTCCTTCCCTGTTTTCCTCAGAAATTCTTCCAGTTTTTTTGTTTGTTTGTTTTATGAAAACATTACATAAAGTAAGTATAATGCTAAGAATAAAATTTCTGTTAGAGAGTGAATTTGTCGTATAGCATTTCTATATTGAGAGTGTTTCTGCAATTTGGACTGAATTATTCTTACATTTTGGAAAAGTTAGAGTTGAGGAAGAATTACTGTCATGAGAAAGTCTACCTAGAGGCAGAAGGTGGTGCTGAATATAGAACAACATTCTTCTAAACCTCCCTAGTGTATCAGATCCCAGTAAATGCATTTGCATCTGTCATCTCTCAGTGATATGCTGAAATGATATACTTTGTGAATAGTTTGGTTTGAGAAAGGGGGAAAATTAATGTAATTTCATATTGACCATTTCCTCAAAGAGTGTTTTTAAAAGTGGAGAAGTACTACCAATTAGAAAGACCTATCACTAAAGCCTATAAACATATAATGTTAGAGAAGTGTCTGTTTCTCTAGGCTACTTCATACTTCTCTCTCTTCCAGAAATGACAGGAAGTCTTTTGAAGACATCACCTATGTATCTAAGAACAAAATTGCTACATCAAAGTAGGTCATCACTTTATAATACATCTCATGACTTCCATGAGGAAGAAGTGAAAAAAAGACTTCAGCAGTTTCCTGGTGGATCCATTGACCTTCAGAAGGAAGACAATGGTATTGCAGTTCTTACTCTGAACAATCCAAGTAAAAGGAATGCCATCTCAGGTATAGAGACCTTTCTTTTGCTAATTAAAGAATGATGCTAAATCTAACCTACTATCATATGGATCTTACTCTTATTCTGGTGACAGAATTTTTTAAAGTTGTGGTACTCTTTGTAGAACTTGAAACAAAAAGAAATTATCACATAAAAAAGGAACATATTTTACTAATTGCAAAAACTTTAGTGTTTTTTTTAATTTTGTAAATACTGATAAAAAGGAAACTGTCAAGTTAATCTTGATTATTTTTTTCATTGAAATTTATTAACTTCTTAATAACTTCAGTTGTTTGTGTTCAGCTCATGTTATGGGAGACAAAAGGAAGATGTTTTCAAAGATTTTTAAAGCTAAAGAGATAAGCCTATAAATGAAAAAAGAAATTACTGTTTAGTTTAATTTTTTTCCTGTGAATTGAAATAAGAATGATTTTAATCATGTAATTCTAATAAGCAATGAAAACACTGCAGTTGCCTATTTGTTGTCCCTTTTCTAAATATTAGGTACTGGTAAATACCTTCAATTTCCTATGCAGCTCTCTTGGCACATAAGAATTTTATATTTAAAAGAAGTGAAGGTTTAGGATATATGGTAATTTGTAATTTTTGCCAAAGCTGGAGTTCAAATTATGTATCCATGATGTTATACAAGAGCTATTGAGTAACCTTGCTAACTGCCCAGCCCTTGTGTTTTAACGTGATTTTGGCAATTTCTCTATTTCTCAGCTCTCTACTTCATGGAGATTATATTTTGTAGTAGCATTTGAAATATTGGGCTCAAAAATATCTCAATAAACTTTTATATGCCTGTATATAATTATAATTATAGACATAATTCAATAGACTATAAACTTTATAAATTACCAATGGTGGGTCTTTAAACCAAAGATGACTTTTCTTTCCACTTAGCAGAATTCATAGATATCTCTATTAGTTTTAACCAATAGAAATATAATGCAAGATACAAATATGAGCCACATAATTTAATATTTTCTAGTAGCCATAATTTAAAAAGAAACAGGTAAAATTAATTTTAATTAATTTATTTAACCCAGTATATTCAAAATATTTTGACATATGACTGATATAAAAAACTATTAAGAGGTATTTTCCTTTATTGTTTTCATACCAAGTCTTTGAAATGAGGTATGTATTTTCCATTTACTGCTTACTTCATTTGGACTAGCCACATTTCAGGTGCTCAGTAGCTACATGTGAGTAGTAACTACTTTATTGGATCATGCATCTTCATACTTTCAATTGATTAAAAGAATAAAAGCCAATTTTAATATTAGCCTAGGAAAAACAAAATTAGACAGGTAAGATTGCTCAGAGAATTAGATTAGATTAATAGTTTTAATTTACTCCTGAATAGTTATAATTTATAGTAGTAAAACTTTTATTCAGTTGGAAACAAATATTAATCTGATGCCTAATATTTAAAATTAATACACACAGGTCTGCATTAATTTGGGTAATAGTGTTTGGTTGAGTTGGGTTGGGTTGGGTTGGATTAGGAGATGATAAATGAGCCTCACAGCACACAACCCCCAAGGCCCTTGTTTGAAAATTGCTCAAGCAGATACTCTTTAAGGTCCCTTCCAACTCTTAATGAATATTTTACCAAGTCAAAAAGGTGAGTTCAAGATTAACCACTGGTATATATTTCTCATACTCAAGGCCAGAATTATTTTTTTTTAAGCTTAAATATGAGGGATGATGGAAGTTCCATGTAGATTTATCCTTAACATAACTGTTTTTCTGTAAAAAACAAAACAAACAAAAAAACTACGTACTAGACTAAATCTTTTGAAAGCAAGACTGTTTCTAAAGCATGTAGGAGTTCCTTGGCTAAGTCTGCTTTTTTAACTAGGTCATAATTAGCAATTAGAGAGGATGGCTGCATTAGTCATTTTTAAATCAGTAACACTGATTTAACATTTATTGTGGAACCACTTCACTCCTGGTAACTTCAGAAAATGACAAAGAAAATAATAGTTCATGACATCATGGGGTGTATATTCCAAAGAAGTGTACATGCTATATAGTAAGTTTTGGAGCCTTGAGGTACAGATTCTTTGTCAATTTTATCCCTCTGCTATGATCTTAATATGGCTTCTAAAGCATTTTCTTAAGCAAAGAGTCAATTTTATCATACTGAGTGCATTATGAACTTTATTAACTTCGAAAATAACCCAGATAAGTACATCTAAAAGAATGACAGTCTCTGCTATTTTCATTTTAAATTTGTCTGTTATAAAGAAGCTCTAATAGGATTTTGGAATGATATCAAGGTAGCAATCTAATATAGAAATCATGGAATTGATGGTTGTTAAGCATCTTATTGGCAGCCTATGAAGTACTTCCTTGGCTTTCTCAGCAATATACCTCTTTTGTAAATAGTTCATAGTACCAACACAAATAGGTATTTGATAGGCATTCAGTAAACATTTGTAAAATATATGAATTAGAAGTCTTTTTTGATGTCTTATGGTTTCTAAATTATTTCTGTTTAACTAGTATCTTAGCTGTTTGTGATTCCCCTCCTATCTCTGGTAGGTGTGATGACTGTACAACTTTTGGAAAAAGTGACTGAATTGGAAAATTGGACAGAGGGGAAAGGTCTCATTGTTCGTGGGGCAAAAAATACTTTCTCCTCTGGATCTGATCTGAAAACTGTGAAAGCACTAGAAACTCTAGAGGCAAGTATTGTTATGAATTATGTACTAATTTCTACATGATTATCAGATGTCTGTGGCTGAGATATTTATATTTTAGTTACATGGTTCTTATGATGATAGCTACTCTTTAATAGCTTTCTGAGAATCAGAGTTTTTGTTTGGCTTCTTAAAGATTAGGTTGCAATAGTGTGAAGTACTGAAGGGAAGAAAAGGAGGACAGAAAGATTAGCAATAACTAAAGTCCACTATTATTATTTTTTTGTGTGTGAAGATTTATTTTATTGTTTGAGAGAAGGAGAGAGAGAGAGAGAGGCGCCCAGAGCAGTCTCCATAGCTGTACATCATCAGTTGTGACATGGTTTCATTTTACACAGGTGGATATGGCGGTGCGTGGGGTGGGGACCGAACTGGGAACCTCCCACATGTTAGGCAGAACCTTTGCCACCATTCTGGCATCTACCAGCTGTACCGCAGTTCAGCATATGGGCTTGCACAGGCCAGGGCTGGGATTCAATCCTCAGACCTTGTGGTTGCGAGGCAAGTGCTTGACCTGTTGAGCTATCCTGGCATCCTTCAAAGTCCATTATTAAAACCAGCAAGAGTTTTAATTCTTTTAAATGGAAGACTTTTAGCATCTCCTGATAAGGAATTTACATAAGGTACATATATAAGGTACCTAGTATAGCTGTGGTACGTTGTAGGCTTCAATCAATGATAACAATTAAAAAATTTGCCTTTGAATTATTACCCTAAAAGAAAAAGAATCCTAATCATCTTTCATTGTCAGTCCTCCAAGGAACCTCTTTTTCTTGAATTCTGGCTTCCACCCACTTCTCCTAATCAAAACAAACAAACAATAACAAAAAAAAGAAACAACAAAAAATCAGAGAAATGAAAAGAAGGAAAAAATGTATTTGTTACTATTTAATTATATATGTGGACTATATGTAGGTAATAATGCTTTAATGGTATTCCACAACTCTTACACCACTCTGTAGTATATGATCTCTGTGTGCATACATATGTTAGAAAAGATCTCTCGGTAATTTTGATACACTTGAATTTGAATGGTCGTTTCAATATTTTCTGGCTAAGTGATTGGACAATCAATCTTTCTAAGTCTTATTTTCCTAATTTATAAGAATTATGTATTTCACAGAGATATTATGAGGATTCAAGATATGTATATAAAATGCCTATTATCACAGAGTTTCAAAAAGGTACCTATTTTATTTAAAAGATCTTGATATTAATAAACATTATCCATGAGGTGATCCATAATTTGTAGCACCACTAGACTTAATTTTGTAATGTGTTGGAATGGATAGAGCACTAAGCTGAATTGAATATATGAGTTCGTGCCCAGGTTCTACTAATTACTACATATGTGTCCTGCAAGTCATTTGATTATAATTTTTTCATCTCTAGAATAATTAGATTGCTAGGTATCTTATTTTGTTCACAAAAGACACTTTAAAGATAGAATGAGATAATAGATTATTGTGGGACTGGTATAAGTCGGGCAGGAAAACATCTCTAAAAAGGTGAAAGGTTATTTTGCTTTCCTCTAGGGTGAAGGTGTTTCTGTCTCTTTAGATCATACGACCAAGATTTTATTTTATATATATGTGAAAAGTAAAAGTAGAGACATGCTAATTATATATATATATGTAAAAGCTAGAAGTGGAAACATGCTGGATATATACACAAACACACATATATACATAGACATACATACATACATACATACATACAGTCCGGAAAATACCCAGCGTTCTTGTTATATTGACAATGGCTGGATTTTTTTTTCCAGAGAGCCCTTTTATAGTGGGTGTAAGTCATGTAGGAAAACATATATAGTTTTTATACAGACTTCAGATAAGGGATCACATCAAAAAGTTTATTGTTTCTAGTATGCATGTTTTCCTAGCTATCTGCTTTCTTGAATGCTGGCGGTAGTGTAAGACTGACTTGATCAACAGCTGAAAACTAAGGTGATGGCCCCAGTGATTAAATAGCGCTGCCGGTGTCCATCACTTATAGTTATGAACATCTGCCAGTCTTATCAAGAAAATCTGGAATTGGGTTTCTGCTTTACAATGTGTATGCTTAGAACCAAGATTAGTACTTAAGATAAGGTACTGGGCAACATGCAGTTCAGGAAGGCTTTGAATGAGGCCCAACACAAATTTGTAAACTTTCTTCAAACATGAGATTATTTGTGTGATTTTTTTTAGCTTATCAGCTGTTTTTAGTGTTAGTGTATTTTATGTGTGGCCTGAGACTATTCCTCTTTTGTTGTGGCCCAGGGAAGCCAAAAGATTGGACACCCCTGCTATAAAGACTACAATTAAGTTACAAAAATAAAAATACCACAGCAATGCAAAGGAGAAAACTGAGCTTAAGGAGTCCTAGAGGATGAACAAAATAAAATACTGCATCATTTGTATTTTAGACAATGTTAAAGAGTTTTAAGTGAAAATGTCATTAAAAAAAGTTAAGTGCATTTTTTACTTTGTTACTTTCTAAATCCTGAAAATGTTTATTTTATTTTATTTGTTTATATAAAACATTTGTTATACCTTTCTGTTTATGCTTATTCTTATATAAAGGATCGAATGAACTTAAGTATGTTCATGCAAAACATCTTAACAAGAATTATGAGGTAATGTATTTTTCTCTTTAAAATATGATTTCTAAAAAACCAAAAGTATTTCTTTATTATTCTGTTTTATACCAGTTTAGAAAACATAGATAATTTTCAAATTACATTTATTTTAATGGTTAACTATTTATTTGTGTCATTGAGGACAGTGTAATTAAATGTTAGTGAAGTATACATAAATATTAAAAAAATAAGAGACATCAGAGGTAAAAAGATTTTAAGACATAGTACTTTTTCCTAAAAAGCTTATATGCATATTAATAGCATATTTAGGTACAGAAATGGGAAAGTTAAATATTGATATTAGAACAGAATAAAGACACTGGTCAAGAGCTGACACACAAAGATGATCTAATATTCAAAATTAGTAGAATGTATAGTGAAGTGGTCTGTATCCAGAGTAGAGAGAAGAAAAAAAGAACCCCGGGTTGGAGAAGGCTTTTACAAATTTATAGGGATGGTGGATTCACTTTCACCTATGAAAGAGAAAGAGGAGAGAATTTTTGAGCATTTGGGCTTACAAATGACATGTTTGGGCTGATTAGGTTTCTACTCCCATATTCTGACTGGAAACAACTAAACAATGATAAAACTAAGGAAATATATTTATTGAGCATATTAATTGGGTATCACTGTACTTTTGGTGTTGTTTATTTGACAGTCAAGAAAGAATAATAGATTCCTAAAAATTACTATTCTAAAATACTATTTTTATTGTGTTAACTTCTGTTCACTCTTCCTATTACATTTGACTTTTTCTTAGATAAATCTTAAAAGTTTTTAGTTTCTTTTAAAAATCTTTCTAATTGGAAACAGTGTGTGTTAAGAAATTTTTAATTACTTTAACAGCTTTACATTTTGATTAGAACCTACAAAAAATTTTATACTTCCAAAACATTTTATATTTAACCTTTAATACTCATACACTCCTGCAAAGTGAGTCTTTGCAAACAAGAAAAGTGAAAAGATTTATTTTTACAACAGAACTATTTCTTTTTTCTTTTTAAAGATTTATTGTTTGAGAAAAGGTAAGAGTGAGAGAGAATAGGGGAGGGCCCAGAGCAGTTCCCATAGCTGCACATCATTAGCTATGACAGTTTCATTCCACACAGGTGGATGTGGGGCCATGCAGGGCAGGAACCGAACTGGGGGCCACTTGCATGGGAGGTGAGAACCCTCACTGCCATCCTGGTGGCCTCCAGCTGTGCCCCATATGGGTTTGCACGGGCCAGGACCAAGGCCAGAGTTTCACCCCGGTACCTTATGGTTGCAAGGCAAGCACTCAACCTGCTGAGCTATCCCAGCATCCCCCACAGAATTGTTTCCTTATATACGAGGATAAGTCTATGGATCATTTCAGTGGTAATGAAAAGATATCTGATAGGAACCTTTATAATAACACATTTTTGGAGCTCAGTCTTTCCTCCCTTTGGATACAGCCTTAACTTTCCCATCTATTATAACCTATTATCAATAAAATGAACTAAACAATGGCCTGTTGTTGAGAAGTTCCAGGATCTCAACATCCATCACTTATTTAAAGATTTTTTAAATTTGTTTGAGAGAAAGTGTGTGTGTGTGTGTGTGTGTGTGTGTGAGAGAGAGAGAGAGATCGAGAGAGAGAGAGAGAAAGAGAAAGAAAGAGAAAGAAAGAAAGTAGGAGGGCCCAGAGCAATCCCCATAATTGTACATCATTAGTTAGAAGATAGCTTTATTCCACACAGGTGGATGTGGGGCCGCATGGGGTGGGAACAGAACTGGGGGCCTACTGCATGGGAGGTGAGAACCTTTGCTGCCATCCCAGCAGTTACCAGGTGTGCCATAGTTCAGCATATGGGTTTTCACCCACCGGGGCCAGGACTCAGTCCCTGGACCTGGCTGTTACACGGCAAGCGCTCAATAAGTTGAGTTATCTCAGCATCCCCTAAAACATCCATTTATTTGGAATAAAGTTACAATATGGCTATAGCTTAAAAATATATAATGATTCAAAGAGGTATTTTAATAAACGTACATGCCATTTAGTGTTATTATATTTTTTGCTCTTCATGATACGTAGGCTCAAGGTTCCCCTGTTCTTTGTTGTTTTGTTTTAAACATAGTTCAGTAATTTTGTTTCTACTGCATTCTTATGCTTTTTTTTAATAACATTTATAAATTAATATTGAAATAAAAAATATTAACATCCATTTTTCCTTCACTATACAGACTTCCTTTAATAAGTGTTGCACTGATTCAAGGCTGGGCATTGGGTGGAGGAGCAGAATTGCTTACAGCGTGTGATTACAGGTAGGATGAAAACTGTATCACTCCTTGCAGAAATATAATCAACGTGAGCTCAAATGTACTTTTGGCCAGAATATAAATATTTGATATATTCTTAAACATGTTAAACCATTAGCAAGTATTTTCTTTTTGTCAGTCATTAAAGTAGATAATTTTAGTCAGTCTAATATAATAATCTACCATTACTTTATTACCATATATTCAAAAAATTAAATGAAAATGATTTTAAATAAATCAGTTTTATTTTATCAAAATCCCTGGGAAGGGAAGCCACAGAAGTATATGAAACTTTAACATTTAAATCTTAACATTAAATCTTTTTTTTTTTTTTTTTTTTTT
>PVKE010010561.1:0-42209 GCA_004027555.1 Craseonycteris thonglongyai | reverse complement strand
CTGTGATCTGAGGAGTCAAGGCAATAGTTGCTCTTCACTTGTAATACTGAATGCTGAGAATAACAGTTAAATGTCATCTAGAGACTCTGGTACTCTCTGTGTTCAATGGGTGGGTTGATACCATATGAATTAAATTGTATTATACCTTTATGATCTACCTGGTGTTTCAGTATCTTTATTTTGAACATTACTGTAGAATGGGATCCTAGGTTTCAAACTTGGCAATATGGCTGATTCCGTACTCATCACATTGTCTCCCATAAACAGAAGAACAATTAAACTACCGTAGTACAATGTGTTTAGTGATGACAATATGTCTAATAGTGTGATAAGTACATTGGTAATACGTTGTCATTTCACCCTCACATGAAATCTCATGAGTTAGTTAGCATTATCTACATTGTATTGATGAAGAAATCAGGATTCAAGTGACAGGATCAATAACACAAATAATAAAAGATAGAGATAACATTTGACTCAACCTATGTGAAGACAAAGCCCATAATTTCAGCCACTGTGCTAAATTTATTTCCTGAGTGACAAAATTGCTTGTTTTCTATATTGAGGAGTTGACCAGATCTGTTGGGACATGTGGCAAGACGAATGCATCTGTATGCCTGTTGTGACAAGGAATACTGGAGATAAAGTTAAAAGGAATCTAAATTTTAGCTATCTAGAACTTTCTTGAAGTATCCATACCAATATTTGATCCTCATGCTTTCTCAAGACTTTGTTAAGTCACTGGTTTTCAATGTACAGTGTATATACATTTGTGTGTGTGTGTTTATATGTATATACACATACATAAATACACACATATATGTAGTATATAGTCCAATGACATAATGTGGACAGAACTTTATATTTTAAAAAATGTCCACATTTCAGGTCCTTGGAGCAATCTTCCAGAAGCTGAGGTTCAGCCATGCCTCTTCTCCCAACTACCCCCAGCAAAGCCCTCATTTTCCCTATCTCATACTCTCTAGGAGAGCAGGAGGCCATTATGATGAGTGATATTATGGCTGTGAAGAATTAAAGACAGCTGAGAAATAAGACTTTTCATTAATTGACTATCCATAAATAAGTAGCTGGAGACTTAGTTGCATATTATTCAGAGCAGAGCAGGCAGGTATATTACAGAAAAATGGGAAGAGAATAATAATGCTAATATAATTATTTAAATAAGAACTTTCTATGTACCTGGGAGAAAGTAAGAATAGTAATAGTGATGTTTTAAATGAGAACTTATCATATACTTTGTCCCCACCCCCCAGGTACATTATTTCATTCTTATCACAATACTTTGAGCTGGATGTTACTCTGGTCATTTTTCCAAAGTAGGAAATGGAGATTGAGGGTTATTCAGTGTTTTGCCCCATGGTAGGTAGTGAAGCTGGAATTCAAATCTAGATTTGCCTAACTCAGAAGCTTGGGTCCTTTCAGGTAAAGTCTCTACAGTCACATTTAGCTGAATGCATAGCAGAGTGGTATTGTGGGGGTAGCTTGGCTCAACAGATCCTCACTGACAGCTGTTCTATGTGGTCAATATGACAGTAATTTTGAAGAAAGAAGATCATGGGTTTAGAATACAAGCTAAAAGAGAGCTTTGTCTAAGTTAAAAAAACAACAACTTATATTTATCTCATTTTTGTTTTTCCCCATAAAGAATAAACTTTTAAGAAAGGGACCATGAAGGAAGAATACTATTCACTTGATGATAAAGAAATGCTAAAAAATGTTTTGCTTAGAAATAATTTTTTCCCCCCAAATGAATCTGCACTAGGATTTCTATAGACAAAGAAAATTCAAAAGAGGAATGTACTGGAAGTGTAATTCAAGATTTAATTATGGAGATTAAACTACATTCCCCTCATTTTTAGGATAGATTGATGTACCCCCCAAATACTGTTTTCTATGAACAAAATCATTATCCAACATATCTACAATGTAAGTATTAAAATTGAGAAGTTAAGATTGGTATTGCTATCCAATGCTCAGACCCCATTCAAGTTTTGCCAAAATTGCTAATAATGTTCCTTATAGTCTGGAACAGTTTCTCCCTCTTTTTAAAAAATTAAATTTCATTTGTTTTACTTCCATTAGTTTGACAGTTTTTAAAATTACAGACCAGTTATTTTATAAAATGCCATTTCCTTTGGGATTCTCTTTTACTAATTATAATTCCGAAGACTCACAAATGAGCTGCTATTATAATAAGCACACCCGTAGTCAGTACAACTGTAAACTATCTGTGAGAAGCCTCAAATTATAATCAAATAAAAATCTCTAGCTCTGCTTCCTTATGAATATAATAGTGTTGCTAAAATGCTTAAAAGTGAGACATCTTGTGATGGGTATCAGATCTTCAAGCTGACTGGAGATTTAAATAGGAACTCAGTTAAATTCCAGGCAAAACTTACAGTGCCAACTAAATGATTTTTAATTTCCCACTGCCTTATTCTCAAAGGAGACTTCAGATTCTTGCAAAATTTATCTACCAGCTATACATGAATGAATGTATTCACTTTAAACATAATCACAAGATTATACTAAATGCCCATTATAGGCAGTGATTTCAATAGTGTTTGAAGAGACACTTGTAAGGATGACAAAGTTTGTCTAGGGTTATAATCAGCTTTGAAATCTTAGCGCTTTCCATATCCTCTTTTATATATTTTATGAAAACTGGGAAGCTAAACATAGAAATGCTTATTTAATTTTTTTTTTGGAAAAAATATGTAAAACATATCAACAGATATAGAAGAGATGCATAGGACATGCATGAAAATTGTAAAAGAAAAACATCTTCTCACCTCATGGTCACATATTTTCACCTGCTTGGGGAATTGTGTATCTTTGGATTGTTGAACACTTTCTTGACTACAAAATTGAATACTACTAGTTCAAAAATGCTGTGTTAAGCATGCTATTTCTTAATGTATACGAGGTCTGACAATTAGATTTGCAAACTCATCGTAGAAAAAGTGACACATATGAGTATTTTACACTTAAAAAAGCATTAAATTACATACTAAGGTTTAGTGGAAAGGCATTAAAGTATAGAACTGATTTTAAGAATACATAAGTTGCAGAATTAGCTGTGTGGATCAATCAAGATTAATTTATATAGCACTCTTTTTTTTATTAGATTTACTTTATTTTATTGTTTTTGACAGAGACAGAGAGAAAGGGGAGGGCTCAGAGCGGTCTCCATAGTTGTACATCATCAGTTTTCAACATGATTTTGTTCCACACAGGTGGGCTGGGGCCACACAGGGCGGGAACCAGGCCAGGGGCCTCGTGCATGGAAGGCACGCCCCCTCAAGCCAGGGGTTGAACGGGGGTGAGAACTGAATTGTGGGCCTCTGGTGTGGGAAACACACCCCAGATCAGCATATGAGTCTTCCTGGGCTGGGGCTGGGATTCAATCCTCAGTCTCCAGGGCTGCAAAGTAAGCACTTAACCCACTGAGCCATCACAGCTACTCCCTATGTAGCACTCTTTACTGTCTAGATTTACTGAACTTTGACAATGTAAGACAAATTGCAATACTTGGTCTCTTAGACCACAGGTCTCTATAATACTAGGAATAGTTTTAAATTTGAGAAAATAGCTACAAAAAATAGCTTATATTAATAATTTTCAACCCTTTGAGAAAATAAAAAGTCTTTGCTAAAAGACATAATTTCTCTTCATCTCTAAAATTCTGGTTTATTTTTAATTACAGTAAATGAACTGCCAAAACAGTTTTGTAAAAATGACAAAAACATATCCTATATTCCTACATGAAGATAAACAATTCTAAATTTTTAGAGCCTAAAAAAGAACCAAAGGAACTAAAAACAGTTGTCAAGTTAAGCAATCTCTAGCTAACTTTTATCAAGTGTTCACTCTATGCCAATATGCCTTACATACACTATTTTATTGAATTATCACCTCCATCCTAAAATAAATTTTTTATCATCCTCATTTTGCAGAGGAGGAAACCAAGGCTTCAAGAGGCTGAGGAGCTTTTCCAAGGTCACACAGCTGATAAAAGATTGAGTAGGAATTTGAACTCATCATTCTGGTTCTATGGTTCATGTTCTTAACCTTTGTGTAGCAGAAGAGGAGGAGGTACCTCCAAAAAGTGGAACACAGAATCTTCAAACCTTTGTTATGTTGCTTATGCCAAATTGACACTTGGTACTGAGTACATAATGCAATACATAGACAATGTAATGTACTGCTGTACACCTGGAAACTATGTAATTTTTACCAACCAATGTCACCCAATACATTTAACAATTAAAAAAAATAATTAAAAAATATGTTTGAAGGAAGTTAGGCAGGGCAGGGATTGCTCTCTAAAGATAAAAGTTTTTAAGAATTAAGACTCACTTAGCTCAAGTCAAGATATGGTAGCTTATAGTAGCATGGGTGTTGTTATTAGAATCTCACTGTTAGACCCAAGATGAAGTATATAATATTCTTCCTCCTAATGACTCTACTCTCAAGTACACATATTTCCAGGGACTTGTATATTGACCATCGACATAGCTAACAAGTGAGGCTAGAAGGGAAGAGAGAACTTGCCAGCTTCTTCCCAGATATCATTCTTCAGAAAGAAGAATTAATAAAGCTGAATCAGAACCACCCCCTTTTTTTTTTTCTGATGTGGACACTATCTTTAGGGCTTGTTTTTTTGTATTTGTTCCCTGTGTTTCTACAAGAAATAATTTAAAGGATAATTTTCTTAGTTGAGAGGTAAAAGAGAACTACTTTTAGTGGTCCTTAGTACAGCTTGGCCTTTCTCATAAATTCAACCTAGTCCTACTCACAGTGTAGCTTTTCTTGAAGTTTTGAGTTGACTGGAAGAATCAGCTTGTCCCAGGACAGGGCTGTCAAGCTGTGACTCAGTCACCAGGGCTACGTGACTAATTAAGTCCTTGAAGAGCAATGGGTAAAGAGACTTTGGAAACCTAAACCCATAGCTGTGGAAGAAGTGCCCCTTAGGAGCATGATTGTAGTAAAATAAGGAAAGGAAGGAATGCAAATATTACAAAATGTAGCCTGAGATCATGACTTTTTAATAAGCATTTTAAATCCAAGAATTTCTGTGCATAGACTGTGAGATCAACTACCAACTACCAGGCCATAACTTTGGTAAGAAAAATAGGTCAACCTTCAGAAGCAAAAATGAGCAAGAGTCTGGGTACTAGGTAGGGCTAAATAGACTATTTTAGACCTATGTGATATGGATTGTCTTGAGAAAATAAGACACCAGTTCCTGTTGAATATTGTCTGTTGGGAAAGACTCTGTTGGAGCATGATCTTTAGTTTTGGTGCATAGGATTCTTCTTAGTAAGAGGACAGTTATTTTCCATGTGGTTTCAGATTTTGCTTCTCTTATTCTTGATGTTTTCTCTGCCTTGTGTGGTCAGGGATTTTAGTATTTAGGATGAGGCATGTTAATTTGTAGAATTATCTGTTTAATATCCCTATCGTTATTCCCTGCTTAGTATTCCTTGCCTTCCTCACTGTGTCCTGTGAATCGTTATCGGATTCTGTTGATGTCACCATCATCTGCAGCTCATAATTATGTGTGTGACCTTGGCCATATCATTCATCTGCTATGTCTCAGCACCCTCCTTTGATAAAGAAGAATGACAGTTACTTCTAAGCTCTTTAGAAAAAGATATATGTCCTTAGTTATTTCTGAAGTATTTATCAGAGTCCTGGGAACTATAAAACTGAGAAGGTACTTAAACAAAAAATATGGCATTGGAAAATCTATATTTTTGTTATTGTCTACTTTTTAAAAACTAGGCAATTAACCCAAGTGTAAAAGCATTGTAAACACTGGCTATATATTTGAACTTGTTACTGTGCCAGACCCTGCACACTGTAAATAAGTCATAGTTTCTTTCCACTAGAACAAGTGAGAATAATGGGTCCAGGATATAAGTGACATATAAATGAATAAGCTACATAAAATACAAGTCATGTCCTAAGGGCTCAAGTTAAAATATCTTTGAATAAAACATATAATCAAACTCAATATCCATACAGTAGTTTCAACCAATAATAAAACAAATATAACCAATGTATCTTCTATCACATATCTGGGGGCCAGGCTCTTTGCTGACCACTGAGATTATAAGAAGGGGAAGCTCTTGTTAACAAGCTTATAGCCTAATGGGGAAAACAGATACTGTCTTAAAGGGAAATGGGAGTCATTAAATGCTTGAAAGCAGCCAATGATGTATATAACTTTGTATTTTAGAAATGTTATTCTGGGGTTCTTGTGAAGAATAGTTTTGAGGGTGAGGTTCAGAGCAAAACTGAAGACATAGACCAATGTGTAGGCGATGGCAATATTAAATGTCAACCACAGGCAAGATTCTGCGGTAAGCAATGAAAATTGGGGAGTAACGTATATGACATGGTTCTTGTTTTCATGGTGCTTACAGTATATTTAGAGATATATGGCATAAAGCCATATGAAATTGGATAACAATACTAGCCTTGTTTTCCTTAGAAGCACAGGATACTTTTGTTTGTCTTGGTATGTCACATCAGGAAGAGACCGCTCTTGCTCAGCAAATGTTTGAAAGAATGAATGAGTTGAAAGACTGTCCTAACAAACACATGACAATTTTAAAAGAGTAAGAACTTAACATAAAGAAATCATTTCTGTGTGATGACTTCAGTTACCAGGGACAGACAGCAGAGAGGATGGAGTGATTACCTCCTTTCACATCAAACAGGACATCTGATTTGTTATAAAGGTAAATTAGTTGTTTTCCATAAGGCCACAAGAAGAAAGGATATTTAACAGAACACCATGCGCATAAACATGGCGGTTGTGAAAATGTTTGCAGTTCCTGGCTTCCTGTGAGTTAATCTGGTTTGAGTATAAATAAGAAGGGACTAGGGCTAAAAGAAGAAAATTCGGGAGACTGAGACCACACCTTGAAGAGCTTCATATGCTGCACACAGTACCTTCAGGTCACACCTTGTAGCCTCTTAAGGAATTTTGAGCAGAGGAGTAAAATGATCAGTTGTGTTGCTAGTCCACTCCAGCAGCAATATGGAGACACATTTGAGAATTTGAGGCTAAATTAGGAAGGTTTAACAGTTATTGGGAAACTTCCAGTTAAGTGGAATTATGATGCATTCCTCTTTGTCTTTTCAAAATGTGCCCCAAAACAACTGAGACTCTATAATTGATAAAGAAACTAGAAAGCCTATAACTTCTTTAAAGAAATGTTTACTGAAATCTTTTGCCCATTGTTTAATTGGGTTATTTGTATTTTTGTTGAGTTGCAAGGGTTCTTTATATCTTCTGGATACTAGTCCCTTATCAGATATAATTTCCAAGTATTTTTTTCCATTCTATGGGTGGTCTTTTGACTTGTAGTGGCCTTTCAAGCATAAACATTTATAATATTAACAAAGTCTAATTTTTTTTGTTGTTAACTGCTTTTATTGTCATATCTAAGAAACTACTGACTAATCTAGGTCACAAAGGTTTATGTCTTCTAAGATTTTTAGTGTTTGGCTCTAATGTTATTTGATGCATTTTGAGTTTATGTTTGTGTGTGGTGAAGGGTAGAAATCCAATTGCATGCTTTTGCGTGTAGAAATCTAGTTGTCCCAGCATCATTTATTAAAAGGTTACTTTTTCCTCCTTAATGGGGCTTGGCACTTCTGTGAAAATCAATTGAACACAAATGTAAGATTTTATTATACTTCCGTACTTTCTGTGTATCTACCTTTATGACAGAAACACATTGTCTTGATTAGCAGATCTTGGTTGTAAGTTTTAATATGGGGAAGAGTGAATCCTCCGACTCTGTTCTTTCTCAAAAATTTTTTGGCTACTCTGTGTCCTTAACATTTCTGTATGCATTTTAGGATCAGCTTATAAATTTCCACAAGAATTCCAGGTGAAAAAAATTTTAATTGTTAAGTTTATTGGGGTAACATTGGTTGCTAAAAATTTACATAGGTTCCAGGTGTACAATTCTACATTACATCATCTGTGTATTGCGTTATGTCCAGCTGGGATTTTGAGAGAGATTCTCTTAAATATGCAGATCGATTTGGGGAATATTGCTATCTTAACGATATTTAGTGTTCTGATCCATGAACATGAGATACCTTTATATTTATTTAGATTTTTAACTTTTTTTCTTCTAAGGTTTGTTGATGTTGATGTCTCTTTAGTTAGTAACTTTCTGAGCTAATTCTGTAGTCAATTACCGATTGGACGAGATTTCCTTAAAATGCCTGAATCAATAAGGCACCTAACCTTTGCAAGGTGCTCTGTGTGCATTTTGGGATATTTCTTCAGTTCTCAGTAAGGCAGTTTACATCTTTTCACTCTTTCTGCTTTTGTAGTGCTTTAAGGTCAGCATAGGACATACTCTGGTCTTTCGTGGATGGCTGTATGCTTGTGTCCAGCCTTGTGCATATTTATGACCTTCTAGATTTTCAATAATAAAATGAAGCTTATTAAAGATGCTCAAAGTTTGAACATGTCATTTCCAAGATTTTCCTTTTAAGTGTTTTGGTCAGGTTCTTATTTGCTCCAAATAGTAAGGCTGTCTTAGACAGTTATGAAGTTAAACAATTGCTGCTGATTGTTTTTGACAAATACCCCATGGAAAAGGCTGTTAGCACTGAATGAGGTCTGAGTCAGGATTAATAACAGCAAACACTGAGAATGAGTTTTCTAGGGAACTTATAGACATTTCAAATAATGACAGTTCTCTGAATATGGTATTTGGCTAAATCTGATATTGAGCCCTTCTAGTGAGCTCCTTGAAACTTTATTCTGCTCACCCAGATGCCTGCTAAACTGTTTGCTTTACCATCATTGTAGTTGACTTTTAGGATATCATAGAGCTGGGAAGAGAGTCATGGAAATAGAGCCCATTAAAATGCCACAAAGATCATTGATACTACTGAGATGCTATCATTTTTTTTGAACAAAAAGTTGAATTTGAGGGTTTTTTTTTCAGTGTTTTAATTGCTGTTATAGAGGAAAGGTTTTTCAGTAGCCTTTAGTTCTTTATTCCTCTATCTCCATAAGGGAAGATTTTTAAAGTTTCCATAGAGAAAAAACATTTCCCTTCATTGGAGGAGAACTCAAAATATGACGGGCTCTTCAACATGTCACTTGATTAAACACACACACACACACACACACAGCAATGTCTTTAAAATACAGTATTGAGCACCTAGAGTTTTGTGCAAAGCCAGCATATAAATAAAATATGACACAAAATAAAGATGTTTTCAGATATATATAGTTTAAAAAATAACCTCCCAAGTACTTTTCCCAAGAAACTACAAGAATATATCTTTTATCAAAATGAGAGAGTAATTTGAGGGAAAGAATTACATGAGATTCAGGAAAGAGACAATTCTATCTAGTACAAGGAAAATGAGTAGTTGAAGTTGAACTACTCATAGTGTGGAGTAGCAGTTCCTTACTGGAGGAAGAAAGGACTAGGAGCTCTCAGGTGAATGGCTCAGAAGAAATAACCTATAAAAAAATGTAAAGTTTATGGTGAAGAAATCTGGATGGGGATGATTTTTGTAAAGATGGTAGGGTTGAAAGGAGATGTAGCCTGAGATACAGAGAAAGTGAGCAACTGAAAACATTAGAGATTTTTTTTTTTTTAATCCAGGAAAATAATGAAACATTGTTCAAGAAAGGAAATCTAGTTTTAATTTGTTACTTGGCTCAATATTAAATAACAGCTTGTATAACCATAAAAATATAAACACTGATATGACAATAACCAAAATGTATAATTACATAAGAAGGGATGAAGGGAGGAGTATAAATTCTAAAAATACGTAGCAATTTAACAATTATTGTCTGAAATTGAAGGATAGGCTGACCATACGTCCCATTTTATATCGACAGTACCTTTTCTCCCCATATTTTCTGACCCCGTCATTTTAATATAGATGTTAATTTTGTCCTGTTTTTAATTTTTTGTAAATTGAGTGTTGGTTGTTTATTTATCATAAGGCTCTATGCTAATTAGTACATGCGATAACACTACTAATATGAGGAAGCAGCAAGTTTTATTTACTCCATACAGTCAGTGCCAGGCTTCGTGAGCTAGTGGTGATCAGGTGATGCCCTCTTGCTTGTCTGCAGTGGTACGGAATTCAAAAGGTAATTGCTAAGCCCCATTCAGCATATGGGAGCTAGGAGGGTCTTGAAACACATGAACTACTGAATGGCCTCACCTGGTTGTTTGCTTCCATCAGGTTAGGAGTGCGGGGTGCACTGGCTGTGAGTCTTACTATTAATTCTACCATCATTCCACCCATAGGGATTCTTTCTGCCCTACTTTCAGTTTGATTTAGACTTTTTAAACTCATATTTCAGTTCAACACGCTGTTAGTTATTTTTTTTATTACAGCAGAACTCTCTGGGGGGATATTAGCATATACTGGCTTGTAATAGCAGTTGGGATATTCATTGCTTTTTTTTTTTTTTTATGTTTATGATGGTTTGCAGTCTGGCCACTGCAGTCCTGCATTAGAGTGTTCAGTGTCATATGCCATACAGATTCTTTTCACTGGTCATGTGATATTTTCTAAGTATTTTATTGAGATATGTATTATTTAGGAATATTTTTTGGTGTGTTTTATATGCAATCAATAATTATTCATTTGTGCCACTTTCCATGTTCTTTTGCAGTGAATTTGGGTTGTTTTAAGTCTTTTATAGCCTAAAAATCTCGATTAAGTGTTGTGACAAGGAGGACTGTATCAGTTGTAAAACAAAACTGTGTCACAGAGTGTGAGAAGTTTTATGGTAAGTTGTTAAAAGATTGAAGTTTGCTGCATAAGATTACTTCATCATATTCGTAGTACAATCATGGTGAAATATCATCCCACTCTATGTCTACCTAAATTTTTGTATGAGTTCTATCACTGAAGAATAATTGTTAGCTCAATGTGTTCACATAATAAAACTTTTGTAACCATCTTTTCCATGAATATGGAATATTACAAAACTCTGTCCTTTTTTCGTCATCCCAATATTCTGTTTCTTTCTCAAGGAAATATGGTCAGCCTATAAATACATAGAAGCATACACATATTACTTAGAAGTTTTAAACTAATCACAAAAGTAAAATTAGAGTGGTTGCCTTGTGGACAATAAAGGAGACAGAAGATAGGTTGTGTGTGTCTGTATAAAAGTCTAATAACACTAATTGAGTTTTCAACTAGATATGCATATTACTACATAAAAATAAATACGGCTCACTAGATTTAGTGATATGTTTTGAGTATGAAGCCTTGTGGCAAGGGGCTGAAAAGTGAAGAACAGTAAGTCAGTATGGCCTAGTTTTCAAGGAAATAATAAGCTAGATTTTCAAGAAAGTTGACTGGGAGAGGAGAGTAAAGCAAGTGTGAAGGTGAGAGAAGTTGTTTAATTAATGATTGTATCACTTTATTTATCCAATATTTATTTTTTTTAAATATTTAGAATGTATAGCGTCTGAGAGAAAAATGTATAGTAAGAAAATTTGAGAGAATAAGGCTTAATTAAGTCTTCTGAAAAGATGCTACTTTCTTTGAAACTGAAAGAAAGAATAGAAGATTGGAAATGAATGCAAATAAATTTCTATGAAGAGAGTTGCAAAACTGAGGATATTTTTTTTCTGGAAAACCTCTAGGCTAAGAATGGAACAGGGTCATTTACTGTGAAATCAGTTGATCAGTTCTTGAAGGGAAAGATAAAGACTGAAATAGCTGCTTAGGAGATTGGAGATTAGTACTGACATGCATGAAATTAACGGTGCTGAGGAGTTCTAATATTTAAGCCACTATGAATTGTGATTATAGCCACCATCTCTGAAATCAAGTTAACTCCCTCCCACACCCTACCCCACCCCACACCTCGCCTTTCTGAACATAGCAGTAGCATCTGAGTAGGAGAGCGGACAACAGGGTTATTAAGGTCAGGGTTGAAGAATTTAGGGTTGATTTGGATGAAAGGACCCTGTGGAAGGTGTTAATTTAAAAAGACTAGCCAAAGTGGCTATGCTTATAGAGGTAAGGAGATGAAGTTGAGAAAATAGAATGTTCAAGAGACTAACTAGTATGTATACATGAAGTTTAAGAGAAGTTTTGGAGACGTAAAAGAGATTTTGAAAACTTACAAATAAAAGAAGTGGAGATGTAAATTTTTAGTCAACCAAATAACTTGCCTGGTCTCAGGTCCTTGAGATTTGTGGTAAGTGTATTTAGTGTTTATTCAAGTAATTATTATATGTAAAGAGAAGGTATAAGCCTATTTAGAAAGGGGAATGATGTATTACAAGTTACATATAAGGTCAAATTGCCTCTACTCTTTCAAAGTCGAAGGAGAATTTCTTAAGGAAATGTGGTTTCAGAAGATTTTGAAGGATGGTAAAGGAAGAACTTTTTTATAAAACAGGGTGAAGAGGGCATTCCAATTATTGGGCAGGGAAAATGAGAGTGGATGAAGAGAACCAAGGGCTTAAAATCTTGACATCCAGGAGTGTATTTCCAAGGAAAATGATATCCAGATGGACTCTGACCCGCCAATCAGTGTATTCTTACTGTTCCCTTGGGTTAAGTCTCTTCCATGTACCTCCCCGATAGAGTCTATACAGTAATTGTAAGCTAAAGCTAACAAGCCCTCTTGAATGATGTATTCACACAGCTAATCAGCTTCATTTCACTCTGCCCCTTCCTGCTCGGTGCTTTCAGCCACAGCTGCTGCTTTTAGCTGCTTTCTTTCCCAAGTGGGAGCTGGAGAGTTGGGTGGAACAGGAAGCAGGGAAAAGCATGGCAATAAAAAGGAAAATGTAAAGGGATAGAAAATAAAAATTTAAAATAAGAATTCAAAATGGAAATGAGGGATGTATAAAGAAATGGAATTTGTGAAAGGAATAAAAATGATATTAGAGGGAAAGGACAAGGTGAGAAAAACAGAAATTGGAAGATAATGCTTGTTTCTTAGTCATTTTGAGATTGCTTGTTTGCTGGTTTATTATGAAGAGTAGTAAATACAAGGCCCTTATTAAGACTATCAGTACTTATTATCATTTTTTTTCCCATTGTGAACACATGTATGAATGGTGATTACCTACAAGGCACACTGTCATGGATATACCCAGATTTATGAGCAATTCACAGCACACTAATTTTAATTCCATTCCTTCTCTTTCAGCCCAGAATGTATATTATAAGCAAATAGGTAACAGTGATCTTGTTACAGGAATAACTATTTATCCTAAAAATAAAAATAAAATCTTTTGAACATTTAACTTATTATTATAAATTTCTTTTTAGAACTTTCACAACCAATTACAGGAAGAGGACAACTATGATAAGTTACTTATGAAATTTTATATGCCAGTTTGCTGCACAATAAGGCATAGTTTTTATGTGTGAATGCATAGCTTGGGGAGTGCAATCATTCTGCAAATAATGTTTGAGCATTACTAATGTATTAGGCCTTTTGATCTTTATCACTGATCATAACCTCTCCAAAAGCAATATCCTTCTTGCTTCTTCTATTCCCCACCTCCCCAGCCCAAAGTATCTGTTTCTGTCACTGTATGACATATACTATGTGTTATACAATTAAATGTGTGAATTAGGGGAACTTTGGTGTGGCAATGGTGCAAATGATGTAGAATCTCCCTGTAAGTACCATTTTAAACAAAGGGAAGAAAACACACACAATAAAATAGTGATGTGAATACTTCATACATAAACGTTATCTGTTCTTTCCCTGTCTTATATTTCTCTCATCCATATCCTGTAACATTTAAAAGAGTTCTGTCTTTTCCAGAAAGTTTCAATTTTGGGGAGATGCAGAATAAAAAAGTATTTGAAAATTGGTGCAAAAACAAATAAAAAACCCAAAACAAAACAAATAAACAAACCAAAACACAGAAAAATAAGAGGCTAATTCAATCTAGAAGGTGAAGCAAATGCCATGGATACTGGGTGAATGAGGGAATGTTGGAAAGTATAGCTGTGAATTTTCCTGTAGCAGTTGAAGACAATGAGGAAGAACCGAGAAATGAAAAGATAACTTTTGAGAAGTTTTGTTGTGGGCTACAAAATTGGATAGCTAGCAAGTACAAATGCAGAGACAAAAATATAAATTGGTGTTATATTTTAAATATTTTCATTGCTGGGCTGCCCTTTGGATGCACTTCATATGGTGACTTAAGTCCCATAAGACCCTGGCTTTTTTTTTTTTGACAGACTACATTAATATTGAAGACATAAGCCCATTAGCTTTAATGGGGTAACAATGTGCTCTGGGGGCCCAGAGTAAAATTCTGATGGGACATTGAGAAATAGGAAGATAATATTTAAAAAGGTTTTTAAAGGTTCTAAAAAGTCCCTGTAGTAGGAGGGCAGGCCATTCCATGGTGTAGATAATGTCTGAGAAATACCTATTTGTTGTTTGAAAGTGTGAAATCTGTGATTTTATGACCACGTGTGGCAGGAAATGAAGTTGAAAAGATTTGTAATTAAGTACTGTTATTTACTAAATGCTTGGTAAATGCCAGGTATTGTATAATTATCTTCATTGTTGCAACCAAGTTGTGACTACATTCATCAAGGACAAATAATTAGGGACTGAGGATAGAATCTTGGTGAATATTAACACTAAAGGCAAGGCAGAGAAATAGAAGAGGAAAATACAAATAGTCAGGAGTAGTAGAGATTCAACAGAAACATGTCCCCAAACAGGAGAAATGGCTCAAGACCATGGATGTGGCAGCACAACCAAATTTCCACCATTTGCGGGCTGAGAAGAGAGTAGGAGCTGACATTAGGATTTTAGGAGATCAACGTTGATGTTCTGAAAGAGCATTCTCAGTGGAATATTGGAAATAGAAATGATGGTAGAGGAAGCTTTAGTGAATGTATGATGAGGAGTTAGACACAGCAGAGGATCAGCTGCTTCTGAGGATTAAAGGCCCTTGAAGGAAGGAAATGGAACACTGACTCAAGGTATATTCAAGACCCAAGAATCTTATACAGACAAAGATGGAGGAACAATAAAGACAATGAGATTAATCTATGAGAGAGAAAATATCATGGATGCAGGCAATTTGATGAGAGGGGATGAGCTCCAAAAGCCATTTGGAAAACAGGATCTTTGAAGGAAGGCTTATTGTTTGCTTTTGTTTTGTTTTTGTTTTTAACAGAGAGACAGGGGCAGAGAGAAGGGGGAGGGCCCAGAGCAGTCTCCATAGTTGTACATCATTAGTTTTCTATATAGGTTCACTTCACAGGTGGGTGAAGGGCTGCACAGGGCAGGATACGGGCCAGGGGGCCCTCCTGCATGGGCCCCAGCAAGAACACCCCATTTGATTCTTGGACCCTGGGGCTGCAAAGTGAGCGCTCAACCTGAGCCATCCCGGCATTCCCAGGAGGGAAGGCTTAAATGTCCACCTGACTCTGCACTGAATTTTTATCTATGGATTTGTATCATGTCTCCCTCTTTCTGTAGGGTTAGTCAGCCAAATCTGGTCATTGTTATAATCCCAATGTAGCCAGGGCACTCTAGGACTCTGAGTTTGTTCCTAACATTAGGCCAGAATCAATGGTTGATTCTAGGACTTCTTTATAAGGTAGCTGTTGACTTTCTGAATAGGAAATTTTCATAGTAATTAAGAAGTGTGACCTGTGTATCAGGTTATCTTTATTTATATCTGAGGCCAGCAAGAATATGACGGCATAGAATGAAACACAGAGTGTGTATGGAGGGCCTTCTGCATGCCTTAGCTCCAGCTTCTCACCCATTCTCAGTGAAACTTTTCCTCAGTGGATCCCATAATAATTACACCCATCATATACAATAAGATGTTTAACCATTCAACTATCCCATCATATGTGAGGTGTGAGGTTGCTCAGAATCTGTTTAAGCACATTCACACCACAGTCAGTGTTGGCTGCACACAATTATGTCTGACCCCATTATCAGCATGCAGAACTTAATTGTTTACTTGAAATCTACTCTTTTAGGTAAGGAAAAATAAAGACAACATACACCTACACACCCACCCCAGATTTAGGAATAGATTCTGTTAGTTCTGACTTTGTGAACTGGAAACCAAATATTATCTGAGTGCCTTGCCCAGCAGTAGACTGACTATATTTTCACACTTAGCTGTTAATATCTAGAGCCTAAAACATCAAAAATTATCTATTTTTTCTTTATAGCTTTTACTTATTTACCTTATTAAACTCTAGACCAAGCTTGTCAAACCTGTGGTTCGCAGGCTGCATGTGACCCAGGATGGCTTTGAATGTGGCCCAACACAAATTTGTCAACCTCCTTAAAACATGATGAGACTGTTTTTTGTGTGTGTTTTTATAAGTCCGTCTGCTATTATTAGTGTTAGTGTATTTTATGAGTGGCCCAAGACAATTCTTCCAATGTGGGCCATGGAAGCCAAAAGATTGGATATACCTAGCCTAGACATTCTGAGGTGGTGGTAGTTAGGGAGTCCTAATCAGTTAACCCCTATAGAGGAAATTCCTTTACACATGACATTTCTCAAAATATTCCACTTTATGTAATCAGACCCTCAAAAACCAAAAAGTTAGAAGATTTTTTACCCCTCATTTTTATAGATGAAGAAACTGAAGTTCAGAGGTTAAGTGACAAGCCCTACCTTAGGAAGTGGCTAAGCTACAAGGAGAAGCCATCTTTGCAATTCTTAGAGCCACTTTATTCAACTTTTTACTTAACGGAGAAATTGTCTAAGAGGCAGGACATCATGGTGTGAAGAACATAGGCTTTCTAAACAGGCTAGAAGCCTGATGTCACTGTGTCACATTAAGAGTTACCACTTATGGGTTACCTGAGGGTAAGGGGAGAGGTGGGGGAGAGAGATAAGGGGGAATAGGGAGAGGAAATCAAACACACGATGATGGAAAGTGAGCTGATTCTGGTTGCAATGTATAGACAATGTAATGTAGAATTGTACACCTGGAAACAATATAATTGAAATCAATTAATGTCACCCCAATAAATTTACCAAAAAAAAAAAAGAAAAAGAAAAAGAGTTACCACTTATGGAGCACTCAGTGTGTGCTAGTTACTGTGTTCTTGGTTCTACAAAGGCTCTAACTTATCAGACATAGTGCTACAAGGTGGTTATTATTATTATCCATATTTTAATAAATATGAAATTGTTATTTAAAATGATTAATTGGCTGGTGATGAGCCAGCTCATAAGTGACAGTCAAAATTTGAAACCTAGTCTGCTGGGTTTCCTTCATGCTATCTCACTGTTTCCTCTTTTTTTGGAATAGATATATTTGTACATAGTTTTCCGGGTGTTTGATAATTAAGTCAGAACACAAAGGAAACATTCAATACAGTATGTTTCATTGCTTCTACAGTAGCCATGGGTGCTGTTGGTCACTCTTAAGTGACCCAGCTGGTTACTGTTGAAGCTGGAGCTATGCTCTAAGTTTTCTGATTTCCAGCCCCACCTCCCACTGCTGTGTGATACCGAGGGAAGAGTCTTATGGGGCAGACAAAGAAACGGGAGGAGGAAGAGAAAATAGGATAGAAAGAGGGGGAGCCATCAATGACAGCCACAGATATAATAATGGGCACGTGGCTAATCAAGAAGGGCCCCTGGGGGAGGAGTCAGTCATGTGTGCAGGGGAATGGCTGTGAGGCAGAAATCGCCCCAGTGGGAAGGAAGGCATTGATGGATGGGAAAGCTAGCAGAGCCATCTTTTGGCTTAATTTACCGTTTATTTGACTTGAGGTAAACTAAGAGAAAAGATCCATTTTAAATGGATTTCAAATTATGAAATCAAAGAAGCTGCAAACTGCAGGTATAAAAATTACAGATTATTTGACTGCACCCAAATACAGAAAAGCTCAAACAAATATGATTAAAACTTAATTGAAGTTTGAGATGGATACAGTTGTACGAAAGGACCAGGTTGTTTTGAATGAGTTCACCCATCCATTGACTCATTAAGTACTACTCAGCCCTGGCCATGGGGGAGGTAGGCACACTGATAGCAGCAATACAAGGTGAAGGACGAATGGCCTTTCCTCAAGGCGTGCAGTTTCCGGTATGAAAACCTATACAAGCAAGTAACAATAATATGACATGAAAAGGACCATCAAAGAGTTTTGTACGTAGAATATTATTGGAGTGCAGAATAGGAACAACTACGATAGCCTTAGAGAGCAGTTTAGGAACAACTTAACTAATGAGTTAAAATGATCATTTTCTTGGAGGGTCAGGAGCAGTTATTCTGAAGGAAAAGTGAGTGACAATCATTCCAGACGGAAGTGCAAGGACACAGGAACATCCTGTGCACAAGGATATGTGATGTTGTGGTTGAAATGTTAGGTTCAGGAAGGGAAGTGGTACAAGACAACACTGAGGGCAATGTGTTAAGTTTGGAATTGTACTTGTGGGTGAGGGAGAACTTGGGAGGATTGGAAGCGGTGAGAAAGATATGCCTGGGGCAGTTTAGCAGAGCAGGCAAACTCCAAGGTGTTTGTCAGGTGAGAGATGAAGGCCTGAAATAAGGTACCAGCATGAAGAAGGAGAGCCAGAATGATACTGTCATCAGATTGGGGTTTACTTATTTTTTTAATTCCTGTATTTCTTACTATTTTAAAGTATTTAAGTAAAAGTCTATATACTCTAGCTTGTTGTTTTTAATTACCCAGACCAAAGAACATTACTTGGTGTAATACCATTTTTAAAATTCACTGGCTAGTCATTGCCTTCACCCTTTGAATTCTTTTCGTCAAAAGTCCTCTCCTTTCTCCTCGTCTCTTTTATACTCTTCCTCCTCTCCCAGCCTGGTCCTGACTCCAAAAACAGGGTAAAGGTTTACGAACCAGTGGGAGAAATCTTCTAAAATGGGTGGGTATTTCTAGTTGGGAAATTGTGGACTAAGCCAAGGCCAGGCCCCATATGTTGGTGGGAACATGAATAATTGTGGTAATAGGCCCCAATTGGTGGAGCGGAGTTACTGTGGGAGACAACCATCCTGAAAATGTTTTTAGGGAGTCAGCTCAGCTCAAAGTTTCTGAAGCCTATTCTGACCTGTCTTAGAGGTAAGAACTCCAAGAGACCCTTGGTTTACAGGGGGCTGACTAGAGAGAAGCATGAGAGCCAAGAACAGCTAATAATTTATATTAAAATTATAGTGAATGTGTAATATACAGATTTTATACATTTATCTTCTTATCTTAATGTTTGATAATTTTTAGAAAAATTTATATTTGCAATAAAATGTACTAACTATTTTAGCTGACTATGCAAAATAAATTACATTAAAGAAATTATCTTAAAATGTAAAACATTTACATTGCCGTTACACGTACCTTGGTATTAAGTATGAGAGCATCACACTAATTATTTTGCTCTGGTATTACAATGGCTAAATGAAATAGCTTCCCTATTTGATTATGGAATCCTTGTGTACTATCATGGAGAATCGTAGATATTATAGAAAGTTAGGGTAGACTCAACTTCCAATAAAGTGAGCAAAGAAAATTGAAGAACTACAGTTTGAGGATTCCTAGCCCCCTTGTACAATGAGTTTTTAAGTGTGAAATTTGCCAGTTGAGGAAAGGAAGCAATTAATTACCAAGAGCCAGAGGAGTGTGCTGAGAAGTTCCAAACAAATAATTTCATTACCTTTTTAGACAATGTTATGAGATTCTGTAGACCAAGAGAATGCTGATGCAGTTATTTTCATATTAGCAAGATGACATGTGAAAAATGTTCACATGATTACAAAGGGGAGGAGAGTAGCATTAGGTCATATTTATACTTGATTGATTCATCTGTCACTTAAAGACAAGGACAACGAACTTGCTACAAAGAGCCAGAGAGCGAATATTTTGAGCTTTGTGGGCCATGGTCACTGTTGCAACTATTCAACTCTGCCACTAAAGTATGAAAGCAACAGATATACATATATAAATGAGGGTAGCAGGGATTCCAATAAACTATCTTTATAAAAACAGATGGTTGGTGGATGTCAGCTTGCAGGTTGCTGATTCCTGGATCCGGTGTTAAACGACAGGTTGAGATCAACCTGGATTGAGATCTCTAGTGGCATGCTGCTGTAGGATCCCATCTGTGACTATGAGTTGTTCAAAAATGTTCTCAACAATGTTGATGAGGCAGGTAAGTTAATCATATTCATGAGTAATAAAAACTGATGGGAAATTGCTATCATTTGGAAGACAACCAGGATTCAAATGGATATTTGATGGATGAGTAATGAGCAAAGAAAGAAAGATGAAATTTAAAAGGGCTAAATATCAAGTTGTGCACTAAAATTAAAGAACTCCAGAAGTACAGGGGGGAGACATTGCCTGACAGTAATTCATGTTAAAAAAAGTCTTTGTGCAACTGACCAAAATGTTTACAATTAACTAGTGATATGAGGTGGCTACAAGAATTTTGAGGAGATCCTAGACCTTGTTAACAAAGTACAATGTCCAAGGCAAGGAAGTTGTGATCCCACAGGGCTTAGTGTGGACAGAGTCCCCTGGAGGGCTGTACTCACTCAGTTTTAGGTATCATGACTTATTAAATATTTTGACATTTAAGCAAGTATACTCATAGATACCCATTGGTTTGAAGAAGAATTTAAAAATTCAAGGCATTTATTCTTAGAGCTGTTGTAAATGTTTTATAAATATGTATTCATTGGAAAAGATATTTAATTCATTTAAATTGTTGAAAAATAGTAATTTGGGAATTGTAAATAATTTTTGCTTTTGAGGGAAGATACAGGCATATAGTGTGTATCTCTACTTTGTTCTCGGAAGAAACATTTTGGTAACTATCTTTAGTCACATAAGAGACCTGATTTTAGCTTAGGAAGCACTGAATTAGTGAATTAACTCAAAGGAAGACATTACAGACAGATTTAAGAGCCTAGTTTAGGAATGTATACATGGATGTGTTAGAAGAACTCTGCCATTGAGGAATTGAATAATTTATCCCCAACCCAAGCTCAAACCTGAAGTTTGACTGCCCTATGCTTAAAAATGTATTTTGTTTGTTTGTTTTTTCCTTAGGAGATATATGTGTGTGTTCTGATCTAAGTAGAACTTTGTTTATAGAAGATTGGGAGACCAGGCTAGGGGAGGATGTCTTTGTTGGTTTAGAAGACAGACTGTGATTTGAGTTTGAACTGGGTTTAGTTAAACAGTACCTGGCCTGCCTCATGTGTTCTCTTCATGCTATACTTATAACCTTGGATGTAGGCCCTTCTCCATGGTCTTGTCCTGCCTTAAGGATGGCCTGTGACAGGGGCTGGGCTTTTTTCAGTAGGCAGAGAGTGGAGCAAAAAGGTTTTTTGTTTTTTTTTTAAGAGAAACTACTGCCCTTCAAAACTTTCTCCTGAGAGATTGTTCTTTCATATTTTATATATCTTTTTGGTTATCCAAGGCACAAAGTTAGGTTTTGTACAGCTATTGCATTGTTAATATAAGTGGGAGATCGCTATTGCTTCTTAAAGATTAGAGGGTATGAAAATCATTTGAAGTGCTCAAAGAATGTAGTTCTGGGCCCCATGTCTGAAGATTTTGATTGATATATATAGTTCTTTAATAAATTGCCAGATAATTTTGATGTAGTTGGTTCTGCAGTCCAACTTTACATCTTTTAGATTCCACAGGTCAAAACCTGCCATCTATTTATTCTGTTGTGATAAAATAAATTTACCTTTTAGTGACAACAACATTAACAAATGAAAAGGCAGCTAACATCACCACAGACTTTTGGATTTCTTTTTGAGGGGTAAGAGGATATAAAAGCTGAAGATTAGAAATTTAAAAAAGGAAAAAAGGGAAGATTCTATTTGCTAGAGATACAAAATACCCTGGGCTTGAAATTAATGAATAACCCATTAATAATGAACTTGTGAATAGGACTACTTTGTAGTTTTATGGATCCATATTTAGGATATTGGAATTCAGTCTATAGCAGCCTGCCTTAAGTGTAATTATCATTGAATTGATTCATGTTCTATCAAGTCATGTTCTCAGATAAATTCTTTTGATGTATAGATCTTGCAAATTTTTTCATTATTATGATCTATAAGATAAGATTGTCTAAGGCTGGAATGAGTCCCAATTGTGTATGTGTTTGGCTTGATTTTGTTTTAAAATTATGGCAGCTGTATCTCTGCTGAGCTATTTCTATCAATGTGTCATCTAGGTCTCTATTTATTCTTCTGTTAAATGGAAACAAATGCCTAGTTTCACAAATATATTTAATCCTTTGAGGATCAGTCTAGACCACTCTTAAAAAATTGTTCTATAAATAATAAAGCATTAAAATGTTTTATTAAAGGGACAGAAGAAGTGTGGGCTGGAACACAAGAAGGAAAGCTCATGACTTACTAGAAATCATTCGTTGCTCAATATGGTTGGATGAAGTGAATATACAAAATCAGTGGAAACTGGAGCAAAATCATGGAGGCCTCGATTGCCAGGCCAAGGTTGTACCAACACTTTTCTTCATTGGGCAATGCAAGTGATTGCATTATGAATAAAGGGTTGACACAATAAGAAAAATATATATCATTATGAGTAAAGTATCCTTGAAATGAACAATGGAGAATTAAGTGGTTACTGAAATAATCTAGGTGAGAGATAGTGAAGCTCTTAATTAGAGAAGTGGGCATGAAAATGAGGGGACATTTGAAAGAGAGAAGTTGAGGACAGAATCATTGTCAGATATGAAGGGTAAATGAATAGAAGTATTTGTGCTATCTTTACCTCTAAGTTTTGATGACTGGGAGAATGAATAGAAATAGGGAACATAAGTATGGCCCCAACTCTTAAAACTTAGGAGGGCCATTGGAAAGTATCTGGCCATATAATCAGCCTCAATATATTGACAATGGCTGGATTTTTTTCTGGACGGCCCTCGTATATCTGGTTCAATATTTGCTTTTTCTTAATGTACGGTTCCAAAAGAGATTTTTGTGTTAATAGGCAGCTTTCTCCTCAAATTGCCCTGACATGTGTGCATTCATTGTTTAACATTACACCTCTCAGATATTCAGTAGTATTTTCACATCCTGTATTTATGAGCCAACATTCTAACTTCCATGTGTTCACTTTTACATAAAGCACATTTGTATAAGTTTTTCTGACACTACATTATATTACATGTGTAAAGGCTAAATCTGGAAAAGTTTAACAGATAAAAACCCATTCTTCCAGTTATTCACAAGGGATTAACACAGGCAACTCCCATTAATGTTAATCATCCAACTCTTAGGCCATTAAAGTTTCACCACATTCAGAGGAAGAGGTCACACATGAAGAGGAAGAAGAAGACAAGCAAATCATTTCCATGCAATATATTGTGTGAGCCATTACTAAACTTTATAAAAAAATGAAATGAAGGGATATTTCTTTCCAGCGTAAAATTAAAGAGCAATTCTTCCTTCTTATGTCTCTCAAATGAGATGACCTTCTATCTTATTGCAAGTTGGCAGGACTTGTGCTATTGGTTATGTCTTCTGTGGATGTTCAATGCCTTCTCTATCATCTAGCATTTCATTAAACTACTTTCTATACTTTGGAAATAATATCCAGTAATTACTGAATATCCAGTATATATGTCAGTTGCTTTAGACCACAGGTTCTCAAAGTGTGGTCCCTAGACCCTCAGCATCAGTATCACCTGAGAACTTGTTAGAAATGCAAAACTCTTAGCCACCATCTGTGAACTACAAAATCAGAATGTTGAGGGATGGGGCCCTGTCACCTGTATTTTAACAAGTCCTGCAGGTGACTTTGACAGACTATGAAGTTTGAGAACCACTGTTTTAGACATATCTTCAATCACAATATATATATATATATACCTATTGGAAATTGTTTTTGTTTTTGATGTCAAAACATGCTTGGATGAAGTAACTTTTCCAAAGTTGGGTAGGTCTAGGATCTCAGAAGCAGGTCTGTAACATACTTCACACTTCACCAAAATGACACTGTAGTGTTTGTTGCCTGAAGACTAAATGCATGCATGTCACAGAAGAACAAGGCTCAGTTTGTGAACTGTTATATTATGTGGCTATGCACAAAATAATTGGCCCTTTGTGCCGGTCTCTTCATAAAGCAAGATTAAGAATCATTTACTACTGTGTGTGTAAGAGATCACCCCACTAATAATGCTAGCACCCGGGGTTAAGAGACAAAAGACTCAGCTATGCTAGGTGACTAGAAAGATAAATGACTAGAAAATACATTTCCAAAAGAAATTCATGCAAATAATAAAATAAGATGCTTTGATAAATTGACTGGCTTCCTCTTTATAATCTCTAACATGTAAATCTCTACTGAATAGTAGTAAGAGGTCTTAGGCTGAATTAAAATATTTGGCCTTAGCAATAAAGAGACCATGGACAATGTAAATTTTCAACTCCTAATTCCCAGCTTATTCCTATTCCTTCTAGGGATTATGTTTACTTCTCTTCATTCAAGAGTACCATAGCATGATTATTCCCTGGTAAGCTTTGTACATGTTGCTAATCCCACTCCTCCAAGAAAAATAGCTCCTCTAAGATTAGTTTTTATTCATTTCATGAATATTTATTGAAAACCTGTTATGTCCTCAACGGAATATAGATGATAACCTGAAGATATAAACATTTTCTACCTTATCGTAGTGAAAGTAAGCCACATACACACAAATGAAATGATAAAACAAAGCCTCACTATAAGAAATCTCATAGAGGAGGATCTTGCTCTTAAGAGTTGCTATGAATTAAGGACGTAGAGTGAGATGTTGGGTTAGGGTGATCTTGGGAGAATTCATTCTGCAAGTTGCAAATCTAGGGAGAAACCAGAGACAAAGAGATGAAAGTGGAGGACACCTTATGCTTGGCAATGCCCATGTCCTCATGCCACAATCCTCTCTGGTTCCACTTCGGGAAACGTGAACGTGTCAGTGTGTATCTGTATAGCCCAGTAATTGAGTGCTAGTGCTAATTTACACATTGGTTATATTTTCTATTCTGGTTTCAGGCTTCTTAGATTGGGATCTGTATTCGTAGGTAAAGGAAGGAGTTGCACCTTTCTGAGAGCACTATTGCTTGTATAAAATACTAATCTGACTTCATAGAAAATTAAGGAGCAGGAGGGACATGCTAATTGCTGAGGAAGAGGCAGGGTTGGAAGCTGGTGTGGAGACTTCCAGCCTTGGAGAAACCGCAGCTGGGCAGCAGCTCCCTGAGTGAGCTCTTCTCTCATCTATATGCAGTGGCCGTCCATCTTCCTGACACGGGCGAACTGAGAAACCTGCAGCTTGTGTCAAGAGCTCCTCCTGAAAGCAATTATCAGGATTCACCATATGATTTCAATTCTTTGTGGACTATAAAAGAGATGCTGCCATTTTTTGAAAGGGATATGAGTAGGAACTTTGGTAGCTTTTACATTATTTAGAGCTGTCATCCTGCCTTGGTCTCACAACAGAATGACAGCATTGTCCTAGTGGTTTCAATGTATGTGATGGAGGAAATACAGTTGTTGGATTTTGCTTTGGAGCTTCTCTGAATTGCCTGTGATCTGCTGACCTATAATTATTAATAGCTTGCTTTGGATATTAAAGCCTCATTTTTCCCCCCTCCCATCACCACAGATAAGTGTCTGATATTTCAGATTTGGAAAAAGGATACTGCACATATATTTGAGAAATGTAGTGTAATGATAACATTATTAACTCCAGCTCATATTTTGTCCAAAGTCATCCACATGAAAGATGATGGGACTTTGCACAGGCACAATTAATAGCTGGATTTGGCTTTTATTTCCAATAGTGCCTCAGAGAACAATTTTGAGACATTTTCATCGAGGTACTTGGAAATTTGAATAAGACTATGGGACACATCAGGACACAATGATTAAAAAAGAAAAAAAAAACGCTTGGCAGCAGCAACATCTTACAATTACCCAGCTCCTCTGCCTTCCTTTTCTTTTTGACCATTTGTTGGTCATGAGACGAAGGAAGCTTAGGTTTGAAACTCTTTGAGTCAACTCTGCCTTTCCATTCTGAGCAATTGCTTGGCTCTTTCATTACACCTATATTTGCTTCTAGAAACTTCTCTTAGTGCAACCCCATCTCAATTCAGCTCCTTACCTCAGTTGCTCTAGATTTCTATGGACTTTCTCCTTTCTTTAGCACAATATCGAAGCTTTACATTTCCAAAATAATCTTCTCTGAACACATGCATGGTCACTTTACTACTAGTTTAAAATTTTTCATTGACTTCAACTTGCTTCCCTAATAAATGGCAAACTCCTTAGAGTAATAGTTAGGGTCATGCTGCAAAGAATATTGGTTACTTATTCCAGGTGCATACCTTATGCTCTAGGCAGCCTGGGCTACAGCTGTTCCTTATTATTATTATTTTTTAGAGCAGTTGTAGGTTTACAATAAAATTGAGAGGAAGGTAAAGAGATGTCTCATATACCCCCTGCACCCTCTTCCCCATGCATAGCCTTCCCTATTATCAACATCACTCACCAGAATAGCATATTTTTTAAACCAAGGATAAATAAATATTTTCACGTCATAATCACTTAAAGGCTATAATTTACCTTAGGAATTTTTACATTTTATGGTTTTGGACAAATGTATAATGACATATCCATCATTATAATATACTACAGAATATTTTTGCTGCTCTAAAATTTTTCTATGCTGATTCACCTACTTCCAACCCCTAAGAAACCACTGAGTCATTTTATTGTCTCCATCATTTTGTCTTCCACAGAATGTCATGTAGTTGGAATCACACAGTATAGAGCCTTCTCAGATAGGCTTCCCTCAGTAATATGTGTTAAAGTTTCCTCTGTGTCTTGACCCATACCACACTATTTTAATTACTGTAGCTTTATAGTAAAGTTTGAAGTTGGGTAGTATCAGTCCTTTAACTTTGTGCTCCTTAAATACTGTGTTGGTTTTTCTGAGTTTTTTGCTTCTCCATGTAATCATTATAATCAGTTTGTCTGTATTCACAAAATAACTTGATGGGTTTTGATTTGGATTACATTGAATCTATAGATCAAGTTGGGAAGAACTGACACATTGACAATATTGAGTCTTCCTGTCTATGAACATGGACTCTTTAGTTCTTTTTCTTAAAATTTTGTTCATCAGAGTTTTGTAGTTTTCCTTATATAGACCTTTTTATACAGATTTGCTAGATTTACATCTAAGTATTTAAAAAAAACTTAGCGGAAATGTGTAAATGGTGTTGTTTTTTATTTCTCTTCATTGTTACTACATAAGAAATTTCCCCTAAGTTTTTTAAAATACTTAGATATAAATCTAGCAAATATGTATAAAAAGATTATTAACCTTGTTACAATTGCTTATCCTTTGGGATTTTCTACATCGATTATTGTGTCATCTGCGAAAGGGCAGTGTTATATCTTCCTTCCAAATCTGTAATTTCCTTTTATTGCCATATTGTATTAGCACCAACTTGCAGTCCAATGTTGAAAGTAGTGAGCGAGGACATATTTCCCTTGTGTCTGATCTTAGTGGGAAAGCTTTAAGTTTCTCACCATAAAGTATGAGCTGTTTCCTACTGTCATGCAATGCTTTTATTTTAGTACTTTTTAATTTTCAAATTAAATTTAAAGCGACCTGAAATGAAGTGATATTTGTTGCCCTAATCTCTAAATGTTCAAATCATAGTCACTCTTTAACATCCATAACATCTATAACAATGCTACCCCTTCAATGAAAGTTGTCCCATTGCTTACAATCTGATATTTTTTCCCTTTGAATCTCTGTGTACTGGTTATCTTTTGCATAAAAAGCTACCACAAATTTAGTGGCTTAAAGTAACAGACATATATTAGCCTGTAGGTCAGAAGTTCTGGCACAGCTTAGCTTGTTTTCTGCTCAGGGTCTCATCAAGCTCTAATCAAATTGTCAGCCTGTCTGGGTTCTCATCTAAAGACTTAACTGGGAATGGATCTTCTTCCAAACGTCCTCAAGTTGTTGGCGTAATTCATTTCCTTGCAGCTGCAGGATTTGCGGCAGCTTGTTCTCCAAAGCCAGAACCATGGAGAAAGGAACTCCAGTAAGATGGGCTATATGCTCTTATGTAATAATGTTATTGTAACCAGCACATCAGATCACCTTTGCCACATCCCTGTGGTTAGAAGCAAGCCACAGGTGATTCTTACTGTGAAGGGAAAGTAATTACACAAAGGTACAAATACCTTAAGAATCATGGGAGCCGTTTTAGAATCTGCTTGCCATGCCCTGTGTTATATTTTCTGATTCTCTTGTGATATACTTTATGCCTCTCTTTTTTATAAGATTTGACTTTTTCTTTACTAATTTTTTTTTTAGCTTCATTGCTTTATTATGCCTGCACGATTTGGTACAAAGTATATATGGGTTAAATAACTTACAAATGTAATCGATAACCAGATCCTTACATTTTATGGAGAGTATTTTTTTCTGTCTCAGATTATAAACTTATTAAAGGCAAGAGCAATACTGATTACTTATTTTGCATAGCACTAAATTGGGTATAAATCAGCTTTTAACATTTTACTCTTATCTCTCATTGAGTAAATATTTTAGAGCCTGAAACTAATAGGCACTTAAATTTGTAAGATGAATATAATCTTGTCCTCATGATAACAGGAATACCATATCCTGTGTGATATGTTCTGTGTGGAATACCATGTTGATCCTTGGTTCTCCAAGAATACCAGGGCTCTGATATTAGGGTGTACTATATTTTTCTTCATTCTCTTCTCTTAACTTTGTATGAAACATTAGCTGTTGTAGAGAGCTGCCAAATACCTAGAAATAAGGGAACTGTCATAGATAAGAGGTGGATCTCTGGGATGACGGAGGAGGTACTTGGTCATGGTCAGACGGTAGTGGAGATGTTCTGGGAAGGAAGACTAAGAGAGTAGAACAGTTCAGCCTTTTCTGAAAGTGTTTTCCATAGGACTCTTGTTCTTTGGCTTCGTGTAGGTATTATTAAAGAAAAAATTTTAGTGCTCGCTTCGGCAGCACCTATACTAAAAAAAAAAAAAAATCTATTGTTCAAGGAGTTTGTAATGTTAAAAAAAGTGCCTCAGAAATTCATCTTATAGACTTCCTAACAGATTAATTAGCATCATATTATTCCAAGAGAGAGATTTAATAAGCAACTCCTCTGAAATGTAATTTTTTTTAGAGTTTCAGTGTGTGTGTTTTTATATAAAAAAGACAATTTCCAGGTTGGTGAAAGAAAAGAGTGAAAAACAGTGATATCTTAAATCCTCCATTAATGTTTGGGGAGATGACATGGTAATGACCAGAGCTGGGTTGGATATAGGTGGGTGGGACTACTTGGGAGCCTTAAGAACGAAATAGAGTCATTTTTAAGCATCTATGTTTGCATCTTAAGTTTAGATAGTGTGAACACGGCTTCTCCATTAATTAGCAAATCTATAAGGGAAAGACCCCTGACCAATGTAGTCACCTGATCAAGTTTCCACTAAGTCATTTGAACAAGTAGTAAAAAAATAAAAATAAAAAAACCCTATATATATATATATATATATATATATATATATATTTATTTATTTATTTTTAAATTTTTTTTTTTTAGTAATAGCCACATGAACCTATGTGGAATCAGAAGCTAAATATGTGACCAAAGACTAAGCTAAGTATAGTTCTGTATCAAGTTGCTCTGAAGTTAAATTTCTGTCAATTTGTTTACTGAAAAGGGCATAAGAGGGAAGCCAAAATGGCTCAATGGTTTAAGCGCTCACTTTGCATCCCCGGGGACCAAGGATTGAATCCCGGCCCCAGCCTGTGCGAACCTACATGCTGAACTGGGGAGTGCCCCCAGTTCAGTTCTCACCAGGGTGAAACCCTGGCCCAGTTCCTGCCCTGCGCAGCCCTGCGCCCACCTGTGGAATGAAACTATGTAGAAAAGCCAGTGAAGTGCAACTATGGGGGCTGTTCTGGGCCCTCCCCCTTTTCTCTGTCTCTGCATCTCTCTCTCTCTCTCGCTATCTCTGTTAAAAACAATAGAAATAAATCTTAAAAAAAAAAAAAGGGCATAAGGTTTTCCTATAATAGTCAAAGGTTTGTTTTACTAGGTCCAAGGACTTACATTTTATGAACTTTAGAGTGATTGTTTAAAAAACCCAAACAACATTTGTTAGAATGTTTATTCTAGAGAATTGTGTTTGTTCTCTTAGAAGAGGAAGCTGTGTTTGCCATAGAAGGCTGAATCCATTTAGTCTATTTTTGAAATTGACCTGCTAAATGTAATTTTACTGATGCTATAATTAACCAACTGATACAAGATCTGAAAAGTTCTTTTAATGTTGAAATGTTATTTAAAAGCATTCTTCTAAGTAAATAAATACCACATGTGTTCCTAATGGAATAACCATAAAAAACAACAAACAACCTTATTTTTCAAAGATATGAAGTCCTAAATCTCAGTAAAAGAGAGATGATGATGGTACTCTTAACAGAAAATCTGAAATAAAGTAGGGATAAGGATATTTGATGTGGAGGGAAGGTGGAGGGATAGAACGATACGTGAGGTCTGTCTGGAAAGTATCCAGCCGTGTAATATAAAAATAGAGGCATTGACAGCTGGAGTTTTTTGGGACAACCCTTGTACTTAGTTTTAGAAATGTTAAATCAGAGGATAAGCTAAAATCGAAAGTGACAATATTCTGATGCCACAGCCTTGGGAAAAATATACCATATATAATGCTGACATAAAATTGTTTGAAGACCTCAGTGACTAGAACTCACAGATGTTGTTTGCAACTCTTCATATAAATCTCCTCTTAGATGGCTTATTCTCAATAAGATCTCTGACTACTTCCATTCAAACTAGCATCACTCTCGTTCTCTTCAAAATACTTATGTGAAATCAACCAAATTATTGTATTCCGGTATCAGTTTGTCATTTATTTGGTTGTCTCTCCACATAAGAATATAAGCCCCATGAGGACATGCCATGAAAGTTCAATAAATATTTGTTGAATGAATTAATCCATCATGATTAGAAAGATGAGTACCTACTTGCATATGCTACCACCAGCACACAATGTGTAGGGTATCTGAGAGCTCTTAAGGTTGCTACTTTAAGCCGTGATTCTCTGAGGTCTGGCCAGGCTTGGGTGGGAGCATATATAAGACCTTATCTAATCAGCTATTTTATTTCTCCTCGACACTCTTGTGAAGTGCTTGTCCAATTAACTTTTGAACACCAATTAGAAGACTGCAACAGCCATATTATGAATCTAAGATCTCTGAGCAGGATGAAAGTTAGACCAGTCGTTGAGGGGTTGGGGTGAAGATGTCACCTGTATGAGGTTGTTTATTCAGAGATCCCTCCTGAAGAAGGCATTCTGGGCCCATATATCTTTCACACTGGCTTGGAACCAGATTGTGTGCTAAATGCCTGCGCAGAGTCCTGGCTCTCAAATTTGGGCAGTTACCTTCTTGGTGGATTTCTGATTGCAGCACTCTACTAGTAGTTTAGTGAAAAATGCTGAGTGTGTCTTTTCATCTTTCTCCCGTTTTCTTGTCAAACTGATGGAGTTCAATAGCAGCTACTGGAAAGCATTCTAATAACCTCCAAAGTGTTTAAGAGTGATCACTCACATTATCACAGAAACATGTCTTGCTCCAGAAATGTATTTACCGTTTCTTTTTAGAAACACAGATGCAGTCTAGGTAAATAATACAAAACAGCTACTTTCTTGCCAAGGGAAAATGCTGTTTTTGTATTTTTTTCTATTTAACAAGCAAATGAAATCATTTATACTGGATGAAGATATATAATAGGTCAGGATCTTAGACTTGCTGATTTCTTGTTAATCTATATATTTATTCATCACTCCCTTTTCAGGTTTATCTCTATTTGGTAGAAGACCTATCTTCTTTTAAGTCAGTTTTGGTATAATAAACAAAAATATATTATCCTAACACTTCCATGGCTGGGAGACATAGCTTCTGTTAAATTAGAGCTAGCTGTAAAAAATAGGGTCTTGTGTAAATCTTAGAATTAGGAATGTAAAGTTTTAGCCTTTAGAGATCATCTATTTATTTACAAGGTTTTAACTTATATGAAACATCAAGTTATAACAGATTAACCCTTTGACAAGAAAGAATATGAATAATATTTCTTATTCAGCTGGCGTCTTCCTGCTCTCTTCATGATGTAAGAGCTATATCATTTGCAGTTAGATGGTCATTTTCTGAATGGCAATATATTTTAAGTGTGATGTCTTATTGTAATCCAACTACATGAGCATGATTTAATGTATATTATGTGGTTGAAGCAATTTATGTTATTGATGTAAACCTATAAAATACTTAATATGAGCAAAGTACCTGGCTCATAGTATATACTGAAAAAATGGATATTGAATGACTATGTCCTTGGTAGTTTAATTCCATTTCCAATGTTGAAATGGCATGTAAATTTGGCTGAAACTGTTGCTCATGAGATGGGGTGGGAGAGGCGTTCCATCTGGATCTCCACAGGGCATTTGCCAAGGAGTTCTGAGTGCAGCTGAGAGAGCTGGCTGAAGTGGACATGCTAAACAGTGCTATGAAATTCATGTTGGATGTGAGAGGAGAGGAAAATTAATATGGGAGATCTGGTGATTCTCTTTTGTGTGTAGGCCCCAAATCTAAGACCCAGGTGTCTGAACTGGTCTGAAATGAATGTGCAGATTTCTAGGCCTCAGGCATTTCTTGTTCTGCCATGTTGCCTCATAGAGAAAATCCAAGTCACTGGGAGGTTTTGAGGCTGACAGGCGCTCCAGCTATATGGGGGTGGGAGCAGGAAGAACGGTTGGTCCACGATCTACCTGGTGTGGTATCTGACATCACAGTCTTGAAATAATGCTCATGCCTGCTCAAAAAATATAAAATCTAATAGAAAAGTAGTCCACTGAACCAGAATGCATCAGCTCATTATTCCTATATTAGAATTTATTTTAAAAATGAAAATTGAATTTACAAAGTTTAAAAACTCTAAGAAATAGGAAAACTCTTGAAATAGGAAAACTCTTATTAAAGAGTTTACATATAGTTTTCATCCTCTGTATACCTAGTCAGTCATGTAAATTTTACAAAGAAACTTGGAATTTAGATGAATCTTTAATTTCTATTTTGTCTTTTATTTTTTTTTATTGAAGGTGGGGGGCGCTTAATTTTTCTCATCTAAGTGGTTCAACATTTCTTTGACATTCGTTCCTGTAACATTCGTTTGAATTAGGTAAGTGGAAAAAACTTTCCCATTTCCACAACACAACATTCTACGTTGAACTTTTCTGTGAATTTGTGCATCTGCCTGTATGCTTCCTGTGGGCATTAACTTCCTAAAGGTTCAAATATCAGTCATCTATGTGCCCCTCCCTCTAACTGCATCATGGACAGTTCACTTTTTATGAAATCTAGTTTTGGCAGAGGGTTGTGTTTATCATATTTTCATGATCATTGCTGGCACAAAACATAGGACTCTGCACTTACCTTGTATGAAAGCTGGGATAATGTAAACGACATATATTCATAAGACTGAAGTGAAGATTAAATGGGACTTATAAAAAATATCAAAGTTCCTGTCACACAGCAAGCATTTCCAAAATATGTTGATCAAAAACTCTGATACTCAGGAAAGCCGCGATGGCTCAGTGGGTTAAGTGCTCACTTTGCAGCGCCGGGGACCGAGGATTGATTCCCGGCCCCGGCCCGTGCGGACCCATATGCTGAACTGGGAGCTCCCCCAGTTCAGTTCTCTCTGTGTCTCTGTCTCTGTCTCTGTATCTCTCTCTGTCAAAAAAAAGTTAAAAAAAAAAAAAGCAGCTATTACTAAAAAAAACTCTGATACTAATTTTTCAGTGCTGACTGCTCTTTTAAAGATGTTAATTGCCTTTTAAAATTGTAAATAGTTTCTTGAATTATGGAAAGAAGGGAGTTCTTCATATGAATATAACATATAAGAAGCACATCACAACAGAATACTGACGTTCTCTTTTCTTGATATTATACTGTGTCCCTTCTCTATTCTTTCACCATTTCACATGCTTGAGGATGTCCTTCTTCCCAAAAGTTCAACCAAATGTAGCAAGTACTGGACTTGAGAGTATCAGACAATTAAATATGTAACTGCCCATGTTCCATTGCTTCTTTGGGCAGAATCTGCTGGGGACTGTTCAGATTTTCCTAATTATTTCAAAACTAAAATAATCCCTGTGGGTGGAGACTCATATGTAAATTCTTCCCAGAAGAAATAAAAAGCAATTGATTTATAGAATTTTCCATCTTTAGAGACAATAGTCACCACTCTCACTTGAAATTCTAAGGAATGACAAGTTATTGGTTTATTGATGATTCAGCAACTTAAAACCCTTTTCCATTTATGAGATTCCAAATCCAGGGCTTTTTACCCAAAAACCTGTGTCATATTATTCTGAGGGAAGGTGAGAAATTTAGTCTACAGACTGTAAAACAACTTTGTAATCGTAGATAAATCTGGACTGCAAACATACATGAGAAATTTCAGTTTAAGTTGCCCAATATCTAGCTGTAGAAGCAAAATGTTCACTTGAAACTAAGGTCCTAGACTATATGCTTGTCAATAATGAAATAAAGATTGATCTCTGACAAAAGAATGAGTAAGAGTGTTAGACTACACACTTGGCAATTAGAATTAATACATGACCTTGACTTATAGAGCAAAACAAATAACTGTGATTTTTGGAGGGCAAATGTCATTTGCTTGCACATGTTAGAAATAATGTGCATCTATATTTCTGTTCTTTCAACAAAAATTTTGCTGATCATGTCCTATATACCAGGCACTAAGTTGTAGGATAGAGAAATAAACATATAAGTTCCTTCCCACTATACTGGTGATTTTAATAAGGTGAATCTTATAGTATTTAAAAACCTGTGCTCCACTCATAAAGATTCAGGTTCAGAAGCCCAGAAGTGGGACCTAGGCAAGTAGATTAAGATGCATCATTATAAATAACAAAAATAATTTCTATGAGCTTTGATGTGTTACTTTAGTTAACCATCACTCAATATACTAATACATGGGGACAGACATAGCATGGCAATAACAGTTTGTGAGCTGTGTGCAGAATATTATGGAATTCTAAAATAGGGACACTTAATCTGTCCTCAGAGGGAGCTGGATAGGAAAAGATTTCTGTGGAATGTGAAACCTAAACTTTCCAAATATTTTGTTGTTGTTGCTGTTGTTTTTATTATTTTGAATTGCAAGCAATGCAAGAAACCAATGAAGAACCCAAAAAGAAAAAAATCATAAATTATTTATGAATTTGATGTTCTTAAATTTTGCTATAATATGTATAGAGTGGGCTTTTCCCCCTTAACTAGTCAATTTTGCATTCCATAGATTTTTGAATTTAAGGTATTTAATCATTCTGTAATTCAGGGAACTATGTCATAAATTACCTTTGTATTTCTCCTACCTTTTTCTTTGTCATTTTCTGGGATTTCTATTATTTATGTTAGTGTCTTGTTTTATTCTACATATACATTAATTTTCATCTCTTTATTCCTTCTTAGTTTTTATAGATTCTACAATTTATTTCATTTATTGTATTCTTTTTCAACTATTGTATTTTCAATATTTAGTATTTCTGCTTGGTTCTTGTCTCAACTCTACTTTATTAAAGCTCTTCTTTGTAGTGAATGTACTTTGTATTAATTCGTTGCCATACAGCAAAATCATGACAAATTACCTTAAAACTTAGTGACTTTAGAAAGCAGTAATCTGTGTATGTGTCTCATGAGGTGTCCCGTCTTTGTTCCATGATATCTAGGGCCTCAGCTAGAAGGTTGGGGACTGGAATTACGTGAGTTGCATTCTCTCAGGCTTCTGTGATGGAATTTAAGATGCAGGTGTAGGCTAGAGGCCTAAGTGGGGCTGTCTACGGGAAAAACTCAAGTGTGGCCTCTCCATCTGGCTTGAGGTTCCTCAAAACATGGTGGCTGGGTTCCAAGGAGAGTGAAGATGAGTGAGAACATTAAGCAGTTGTTTTTCTTGGGCAAGCCTTAGAAGTCACATAGCATCCCTTGTGCCCTACTCCATTGTGTGAAGCAGGAATGAGTCTCTGCCTAAATTCAAAAGGAAACAACATAGACCATATATATTGGTGAGAGGAATGTCAATTAGATTGTAAAAAGAGCATATGGGAGTGGATGAACATACAGGTGTGAGCATCTTTGTAAAACACATACTCCTAATTGTCTAGTTTGTTTGTGTGTTAGTTAGCTCAGTTATCCCAGGACTGTAACTGTTCTTTCTGTAATATGCAAGGAGGTGTGGTAAACATGAACACTACCTTATACATCTTTTGGTGAGTTCAAAGAAACAGACAAAAACGGCTCTTCATTGTCCAGGTAGAAAGTTTCAAATCACTCATTTCAATGCAAGGTGTTCTTGCAGATTAGTTCTCTGGTCCTAGCTCTTCTCTTTCATTCCTGTGTACTCAGTGTTTTTCAGAGGACCCCAGTTGTTCAAGCTAATTCTCCATTTGTTAGGAATTGGAAGCTCATATTATCCTTATTTTCTAAGTAGTCTGTAATTAGAGCTTTGATTTCTTTGTTGACGCAGGAGTTATTTAGAACAGTGTGGTTTTATTTCCTAAAATTTCTATTGGATTGGGTTTTAAAATTTATACCTTAAAAACATTTTCTAGGTCTATTGCATTGTGGTCAAAGTGGCCTTATTCTATTTCTATATTTTGAAATTTAAAGTTATTTTTGTAACTTAATTATATAGTCAATATTTGTTATTGTTCAAAGGAATGATGAGTAGAATATTTTCTATTTTCTTGTAAACTTTTTTCTTCATAGATTCTTTTAGAATTTTCTCCTTATCCTTGAATTTCAGAAAATGTGAAAGCCATTTCTAGATGATAGCCTTTTTTTCATTACTATGCAGGTTAAAAAGCAAACCATTTTAATTTGCAAGTTCAGGTTTTTTTAACCTCAGAATTTTTTTTGCTATCTTAGATCTATAATTATGCCTATTATTCCTGTTTCAGGTCTTTAAAAAAAAAAAAAGACTTTTTTCATCTTTTAATCTCAAAATTATTAGGCTTTTAAAAATAGAGTTACATCTTTAATCTTACCTGAAATATTTTTGGATGTGAAATAAGTAGCTAATAATTAGTTTATTCTCTTCTAAAATTTATATATAGCTGTTCAAATACCAGTAATCTGAAGTAACACATTTTATGATTTTGAAATTCCCATGTTTATCTAGGTATATTTTGTACTGTCAAACTGTGCATTGATCTATTTTAATATTCTTTTTGACACCCCCAATGATGTTTTGTCTGCTATAAGTATTGCTGTTCTAGCTTTCTTTGTTTCTATTTGCATGGAATATCTTTTTCCATCCCTTTACTTTCAGCCTGTGAGTCTTCCAATCTGAGGTGGGTCTCTTGTAGACAGTATATGTATGAGTCTTGTTTTCGTAGCCATTCAGCCAACCTGTGTGTTTTGGTTGAAACAGGTAATCCATTTATATTTAAAGTGACTATTGATAGGTGTGTAGTCATTGTCATTTTATAATTCATATTTATAATTTATTTGTCCTTTTTTCCTAAAGCAGTCCCTTTAACTTCTTATAATACTGCTTTGGTGGTGATTCACTCCTTTAGCCTTTTCTTTTTCTGGGAAGCTCTATCTCTCCTTTGATTTTAAATGATAGCCTTGCTAAGTAGAGTTATCTTGGTTGTAGTACTTGTTTTTCATCACTTTGAATATTATGTGCTACTCTCTTCTGGCCTGCAAAGTTTCTGTAGTTGATAGTCTTTTTTTTTTTTAACATTTATTTTTATTGTTTTTGACAGAGAAACAGAGAGAAGGGGAGGGTCCAGAGCAGTCTCCATAGTGAATGTCATTAGTTTTCATTCCACAGGTGGGCATGGGGCTACACATGGCAGGAACCATTCAAGGGCCTCCCACATGAGAGGCAAGCCCCCACAAGTTGGGGGCCCTCCCACATGGAAAGCATGTCCTGGGTGGAAGCTGAACCCATTTAGGAAGCTTGACCCAGTGTGAGCCAAAAATGGGAGCACATCCCAGTTCAGCATATGGGTCAACACAGGATGGAGCTGGGATTTGCTTCTTAGACCCCAGGGCTGCAAGACAAGTGCTCAACCTACTGAGCCATCCTGGCTTCCCAGCTCACAGTCTTATAGGAACTCCCTTGCAAGTAACTGAGTGCCTTTCTGTTGCTACCGGTATACTTTTGAGATTCTGTCTTTTGTCTTCAAGCTTTGGCATTTGAATTATGATGTGTGCTGATGTGTGCCTCTTTGGGTTCCTGTTGTTTGGGAATATGCACTTGGGATTTGTATGTCTATTACCTTCACCAGGTTAGGGAAGTTTTGTCATTATTCAAATAAGTTTTCAATCTATTGCTTTCTTTTCCTTCTAGTACTTCTAGCAACTGTTGGTATGCCTGATGTTGTCTCAGAGGTCCCTTAAACTATCCTCATTAAAAAAAATTTTTTTTGTTTGATTGGGTGTCTTCTGCTACCTTGTCTTCCAAATCCCTGATTTAATCCTCTGTTTCATCTAATCTGCTGTTGATTACTTCTACGGTAGTTCTCATTTCTTACTAGCTCTTTTATATGAATTCTATGTCCATTTTTGTGTTTTCTGAGTTCATCTATTCTTAAGTTCATTGAGCGTCCCTATAACCAGTGATTTAAACTCAGTATGTGGTAGATTGCTTGCCTCCATTTTGTCTAATTCTTTGTTTTTGGGTTTTGTCTTTGTCTTTCATTTGAGACATATTTGTCTCATCTTGGCTACCTCTGTGTGTTTATTTCTATGTGTATTAGGTAGATCTGTTACATCTCCCAGTCTTAGCAGGGTGACCTTATGTAGTAGGTGTACTGTAGGACCCAGTGGCATGTTCTTTCTGGTCACCTGAGCCAAGTACTCCAGGAATGTCCCTCACATGGGTTGTCTGACCTCCTGTTGTAGTTAAGGCTTGATTGCTATAGCTACATCAGTGGATGGCATTGACCTTCAAGCTGATTGGCTATGAGGACTGGCCATGATAACGTAGACAAGTTGCTGTGCAGAGGCTGACCCCAAAGAGCAGCATTTACCTCAGTGGAGCTCTGGTGCCTGCTGTGATCATCATTTGGGTGTGCTCTTTGTGGAAATTATCAGGTACTGCTCTAGTGTGTTCTGATACCAGTCACTGGCTGGTTCTGGGGCCTCTTATGAGGGGTTCTGATGCAGGCCAAGGTCAGCTGTTGCCTGTGGCCACCTGCTACAATCCACAAAGCACTCTGAAGTTGATAGCACCTCTGCTGGGCCCAGAAGTATTTGGGAGAGGCTATACTGTAAACTGAGGCTGGCTGTCACTCGTGACAGGCCTGGGGCTGATCAGCAAGAGGCACGGGGTATGCCGAGGCTAGTCGTCATCTACTTGGGACCTGTGGCCCTTTTAGAGTTTAAGAAAGTCTGCAGTGTGGGTGAATATTGGCTGTCTGTGAGGGCACACAGCTGAAAGAGGATCAAACAATGTGCAAGTTGGGTGGATTAGGGTCTCAAGGAGTCACTAGGGTGGGGTGAGCTATGTTCACCAGGTTAACCCAGTCCCTGTTTGCTCTGAGAATACTAGCTGGTGGTGCTTGCAGCTACAGTTTTTAACCCAAGATAACTCACAGATTATAGTCTTAACTTTACTCCCCAAGTCTGCCATACAAAAATAATTATTAAATAACTGATCACTGATATACATTTCTGTTACATTAGGATTAGAGACAAGAATAGTTTTTATTTTGTTTTCACATTGAATACCAGTGAGATTTGCTTCAGCCTCAAAGAGCATGTTTATATAAAATTAAATGAATGCCATAGAAAGCTGCACTACTTTTTTTTTTTTCCTAAATGGGAAAAGGGTTAAGGCAGCTTCTGATTTGTTGTCTGCCTGTGCCTTGCAAGCTCTGTGGGTGGAGGGTTCCACACATGAACAGTGGCAGTTGCCTCTCCAGCTCTCACTGTGAACTCACACAATTCAGTTCTCCCTGTATGTCCCTGGCTTTTTCACATTGCTGACTCTTCACTGGAGCTTAGGGTAACTGAGTCTGTGGAAACTTTAAGAGCATGACTGGATTTCCACTAGCCCTCCATCTCACCCAGATGGAATTCTGCTGATTTTCACAGCTAGCTGTTGTAGGCTCTCCTCTTCTCGACACTGTTGCTCCAGGCTCAGGAGTCCAATGTGGGGCTAGGACCCCTTTCTCCGCAGCTGAGATATGCCTCCTAATTCTCAACTACTGCACCTGTGTGCGGGACCAGCCCCTTTGGCATCTCTAACCCTACCAGTCTCAACATGGCTTCTTCTACATATCCTACATATGTTATATGAGTTTTAACTAGTCTTCAAATGGTTTTCCAGGGTGATTGTTCTATAATTTAGTTGAAATTTTGAGGTGGAAGGTGGCAAGCACAGTGCTTAACTACTCTGTCACTTTACTGGAAGTTCCCTCCAGTGCTGTTTTAATGCAGCTTTAAATATATTTTAATACTACGTCAGGGCAAGTTCCATTTTTTTTTTTCCTTTTGGTGTTTTTCTAAATCTCATATATACATATTTTTTCCAGATGGACTTTCAAAATTCATAAAAATAAGTTGATGTATATTACTTGTATATTAGTACCAATTAATGCTCTAGGAAAGAAATGTTCTTTGTCGCATTGTCCAAAATGGTAATCACAAACTACATGTAAATGTGCAAATGAGGAACTGAATTTAAATTTAAATAGCCACATATGACCAGTGTTACTATACTGGACAAAGGGAACAGGTCATAGGTATCCCCAGCATGGAATCTTTTATTTTTCTGTATTTTGTTTTCTACTATTTGTTGTCAAAGTATACAAGTAAAATTCTTCATAACGCTTCTCTTTACTAACTTTATACCCAGGCAGATGGTGAGACTGCAACTAGCTTTTGCCCTGGTGCTACTAGCCACTGCATCAGGGAAGAGAGCCACATCTGGTAAACTTTTTTGTTTGTATGTCTTAGATTACTCAGTTGGAACAACTTAAATGAATTATGAGAGCAGACATAATGGTTCTCATCCTTTCAAGTTATAAGTTAATGAGCTTCTTTACCAGGGGCTCTTCTTTCACTTACTTCCTTTGTTAATTTAATTCACTCCTATCTCAGTTTAGGTAGAAAATTATTGATCCTTGGTTTCTTTATGTTGATTTAGAATTTTACCATTCTGGGTTAGGCATCCATAGCCTCTACTGTCAAGGTTGTCATATTGCATCGAATAAGCCACCCATCTGAATATCTGCTATGTCAATGCCACATTCTTCAAGCTACCTAGATGTGACCTTGACCCTATTGTCATAACTGTTATGGCCCACAACATTTGACTCACAAATTCATAGATTGAGCAGCAATCTATGTAGTGGTGATATTAAAAATTGAATTGAGACTATTTATACCTTTTCCAAGTATAAGAAAATCGAAGTAAATGATCCAGGTAATCTTGCAATAGTCGGTTGAAGATTCATGAGGAAGAATGAGGACCACATCAGTTTTGACATGGTGTCTTTACAGACTAAGGGACAAGTGACTGACCAGTCAGTTGGCCACTAAGAGGCACACTGTGGAAATGAGAGCATTGTACCTATGGAAGAAACAGAACACTAGATTGTGGCTTGAAATATTTGACCAGTAGTTGTTTTATTTATATGAAATATAGAAGATTGGCTGAGTTTGTCATAGTGTGGTATCATGAGAAACTGGAGAAAGTGCTATTTAGGAAGGAGTTGGAGACTGCATAAAGTTCATGGAAGGATTCTGAATTAAGAAAGTGGTGTGGGTTGGTCTCCTTGGAAGGCACAAGAATGAAGGTATTAACAAGTACATTCACCTAATCTCCAGAAACAAAGGACAGGAAGGGACTTGTTGGCAGGAATGATATACCGTATAGAGCTGAAGAATTTATATCAGGGAAAGGGCCTAAAATTTTTCATTAACCTAATGTCACTTGGAATGACAGAGATACATGTAGCTTATGTTTCAAGTGATTTTGTTTGGTTACTTAAACATAAATATATATAT
>PVKE010010560.1:0-42212 GCA_004027555.1 Craseonycteris thonglongyai | reverse complement strand
TTAATAATTGACCGAGCCTACATGATAAAAACTCCATAAAATCCCAAAGGGTGTTCAGAGACTTTTCCAGGTTGGTGAACACATCCACACTGGGAGGATAACACACCCCAATTCCACAAGGACAGAAGCTCCTCTGCTGAGGACCCTCCCAGACCTTGTGCTGTGTATCTCTTCATCTGTACCCTTTATCATATTCTTTAATAAGTTCATGAAGGTTAGGAAAGTGTCTCCATAGGATTTGAACTCCTGTAGGAATGGGATTCAGAGTAAGCCTTGCTGTAGATTTGAAAGGGGAATTTCCAAATTTCAACTTCATAGTGCTTCGTGTTTACCCTGCATGTTGCTGACGGCTTGGTGGCCCCATGCCAGGGACCCTACAGGGACCGGGGTGCTGCTGCTGCAGCCATTGCTCAGGCCCTGAGCCCTCGTTGTTGGTAGCGAGGGGCCCAGCAGCAGTGGCGGCTGCTGCAATGCAGCAAGCTCATCTCCATGTGAAGGCTTATTAAACATCATACAAGTATCTGAAAATTACCTGCTCATTGTGCATTAGCTGAACAAGACCACCCATGGAATCCTTATTTCCAAATGCTTTTTTTAATAGGAGTACAAGTAATTAAAAAGTGAAAATTTAAAGCTATATTATAAAAGTTTGTTTATGAATGAACTTTCTGAAAATTTAAGTATTTAAAGTTCCATTGCTTTGACAGCCATTGTCTAAAAATTGTGTTCCAGTTTTCCTCAAAATCTTCAGGAAATTTCAAATTATTGGGTTACTAAATATATAAGAGATGTCTGGAAAGTATCCAGCCATGTAATATGAAAAATAGAGGCATTTATGGCTAGATTTTTTTGGACAGCCTTCGTAAATTGCTACTCTTTTCAACATTTTACACATACTTTTTTTTTTTTTTTTTGCCAAGCAGAGGCTTTTATAGCCCTTTCTTTTATAATATCAAGGTCCACGCTAAGCCTCATATAATATATATTATATATATATATATTATATATATATAATATATATTATATATATTTATATATATATATATATATATATATATATATATATATATATCGAGAGAGAGAGAGAGAGAGAGAGAGAGTCTCCATAGTTGTACATTAGTTTTCAATATAGTTTCATTCCACAGGTGGCTGCAGGGCTGCGTAGGGCAGGAACCAGGCTGGGGGCCTCCTGCATGACAGGTACACCCCTGCAGGCTGGGGTCCAAATCAGAGGCCTCCCACATGGGGCTGGGACTCGATCCCCAGACCCCAGGGCTGCAAAGCAAGCACTCAACCTGCTGAGCCATCTCAGACTCCCCGAAATTCTTGACTTCATAAAGTCTCTTAGTCAAATGTAGACCTGACATCAAAGTAAATTTTAACTTCTTAAATAGAAAATTAATGTAAATTGAAAACAGAAAACGCTGTTTGTATGTGTTTTCTTCAACCTTTCTTAAATCTGAGTCTCTCTGGTGAAATTATTTGAAAAGGGATGGTATTAAATTTTTATTTAGCCATCTTAATAGAATTAGACCACTGCAAGTGGCCTTAGTGTCCAGTGCTATGAAACAGAATTCCGGCAAACAGTAAAAACACAACAGGACACAATTCTCACATAAGCATAAAAAGTGTTTCTTTGTCTCATAGATTGCGGATGATCAGTTTTCCATATTTAATGAAGACTTATCTTTACTCACTAGAAATATTTAAATTTAAATTAAGTCTTCAAATATTAGTTGTTTTCTAGGTCAGTAGTTTTCAACCTTCATTTTCTGCCTCAGAACACATAGGAGACAAAGCATATTCCTTTCAATAACAGAAATTCATAGAATAAATTATTTGTGCAACTACTAAATATTGTCATGCCTGGGGTTCAACAGAACCAGACAGTGTATCAGTTTGAATTTTAATAATCATCTAATACATTTCATATATTTCCTTTTACATGTTCTGGATGCTCACTTCCTATAGCTTGCACTCTGCTGGCCTAGGTTGCAGGCCTAGGGTGAGGAGAATCTGGAATGGATGATAGAGGAGGTAGATAGTAAACATCAACCACAGCCTTGAGAGCCTTTGCACCACTAGTGACTGTAACTTGTTCTGTTAACCTTCCTTAATTGAGTATTCTGTAAAGATTATGACCAGCCACCATCTTGAGGGCTCAAGATTGAACTTAATGTAGGATACAAGTGGATCTTGTGGTACAAGGAATAGACTAATGAACACATCTATGCTCAGCCTTACATCCTCTCAGCCCACCTTTTACTCCAGCTGTTATAACAGCAACCAGCTTTGCACAGCTCTGAGAGCACCTTACCTAGGCTCTGCCAACCACTTTCTGCTTTCTTCTCTGGGCTTCTCTGATGCCTCAGTGTGAGACATACCTGGGAATTTACCATCTAAATGCTCAAAGTTTAAGGGAGCCAATACTCTTCTGAAGGAAAAAGAAATTCATTCATAAGGCTTAGTTGGTGGTAGATAAATGCTCTCACCTCCCTTCAGGAAGACGGTGCTAAGAGATACTTTATGGCTCCTCAGAATGTCCCAGGGTGTCAAGCTGTTGGCACCCACAACAATGATCAGCTTGATAACATGCCCTTTATTTCCTTCTTTCTCTTCTGTGTCCTGGATCACCTCCTGAATAAACTTCCTCATGTGGAGACCCAGGATTGGTCTTGCCTGCTCTATGCTTTGTCCATGGGTTCCTAAGACCACACTCAGGCTTGCTGATTTGCAAGAAGGACTCACAGAACTCAGAATCACTGTTAATCTCATGGTTACAGTTTACTACAGTGAAAGGTTAGAGATTAAAATCAGCAAATGGGAAAGGTGAATTGGGTCAAGTCCAGGAGAAATAAGGCACAGCTCTTAGGTGTTCCCTCTTAAGAGTGTTGCCTGGGGATGTCCCAATTCTCTGTGCAATGGTTGTAACAACATAATGGAGTACTGCCAACTGGGGAAGCTCACTGGATCCTTGATGTTCACGATTATTATTGCAAGTTGGTCACAGGGGCATCCACAACTCCAGCAGTCAATCTGATACAATATGGTCCATGGCCTCAGGCATACAAAAAACTCTCTTAGCCAGCAGGATATTCCAAGGGCTCAGAAGTTACCTCCCAGGAGCTAGCCAAGGGCCAGTCCTGTTAAGAGAGGCTTTCTTTGGAATGTATAGGGTATGAGTAACCCAGGCTCACTGAGGTAAAGAGAAGAATGGAGAGATGCCAGAATATATTCTACCAAGGACATTAATTTATGTAGTGAGGAGATATATCAACAATGGTTTCTTTATTTTTTTAAAGATTTATATTTTATTGTTTTTGACAAAGATAGAGACAAAGAGAGACAGAGAGAGAAGGGGGAGGGCCCAGAGCAGTCTCCATAGCCGTATGCCATTAGTTTTTTGGCATTGTTTCATTCCACACAGTTGGGCACAGAGCTACGTAGGGTGGGAAACTGGGCCGGGAGCTGAAGGCATGTCCCTGCGAGCCAGGGGGCCAAACTGGGGGTCTCCCTCATGGAAGTTCAGGAACCAAGCTGCCCCCCACACACACATGGGGGGCACACCACAGTTCAGCACTTGTGTCCACGTGCGCCCGGGCCGGGACTGGGACTCAATTCTCAGAGCTCAGGGCTGCAAAGCAAGTGCTTAACCTGCTGAGCCAGCCCAGCTTCCCTAACAATAGGTTTTTACTATACTCAAGAGACTTGTTTTTTTACCAAGTAAAGATAGCAAGATTTCCAGGAATTGACTAAAAATCTTTAGTCTCTTCTTTTTTTATTTCATTTTTAAATTTTTTTAATTGTTAAATTTATTGGGGTGACATTGGTTGGTAAAAATTACGTAGGTTCCAGGTGTACAATTCTACAGTACATCAACTATGTATTGCATTATGTGCTTACCACCCAGAGTCAGTTCTCTTTCCATCACCATGTATTTGATGCCCCCTCCCTACTCCCCCTCCCCCACCCCCCTTTACCCTCAGGTAACCACTAAACTATTGACCCTGTCCATGAGTCTTTATTTCTTTGTTACTTTCAGTTTTATATTTCACCTATAAGTGAAATCATATGGTTCTTGATTTTTTTTCAGTCTGACTTATCTCACTTAATATGACGATTTCAAAATCGATCCATGCTTAGTCACTTTTAATGAATGGAATTTAGGTAAAGAGATCAGTAATTAATATCCCATGGTCATTCTATTTGGGCATGGGGCTACTAACAAGGTTGCAGAAAAATCTGTCCATTCCAGGCTCTCTCAGTTGACCAGCCTTGTCTCTGGACCATTCTGACACCAACTGTCTGGGAGGAAGGCCTGACATTTTAAAGATAATGGCTTACAAAACTCCGACCTTGATAATGATACAAAGGAATTATTTTGGAGCACCTACTATGTGCTAAGCGCTGTTCTAAGAGCTTAAAAAATATTAATTTGCTTAATCTTCACAACTGTTTGAAATACTATTGTTGTTCTTTTATATAAGTGGGGAAATTGAGGTTACAAGAGGTTGTACTGATGGTAAAGGCAGGAATTAAATTGAGGAGGTCTGGTGCCTCCACATGAGACAATAGACCTCACTGTATGGAGACTCAACATGGTAGAGAAAAAGACCACCTGACTGTCTCTTCTGCCCATAGGAAGCATTTCTAGGTCTTACAAACAATTAGATAGGAGCAGCCTTAAAAATCTTCCTTCAGTATATATTTTATCACCCAATGCAATGCCTTTCACACTCTAATGTTCATTAGGATGAACATTATAATGATCTTGTTAAAATGCAGTCAGACCCAGAAGATCTAGAGTACAACCCAAGGTTCTGCATTTCTAACAAGCTCCTGGGTAATGTGTACACTTAGAATAGGAAGGCCATAGGATTCATAAATATGTTTTTAAATACATAAACTCATAGACTCACCTCTTGTTAAATGGATTTTGTAACAAGCATTTCATTCTAGAGGTCTGTGAGGCTGCTCCTATTTAGGTTTTTGGAGGACTTAGAAATGCTCACCAATGCCAGGGTAGCTCAGAGGGTTCAGCACTCACTTTGCAGCCCTGGGGTCTGAGGATTGAATCCCAGCCCCAGCCCACATGGACCCATATGCTGAACTGGGGTGTGGCCTCCAGTTTGGTTCGCTCCAGGGTGAGCTTTCCATGTGGGAGGCCCCCAGTTCCTGCCCTGCACGGCCCCCACCCACCTATGTGCAATAAAACTATGTTAAAAACATGATTTGCAACTATGGAGACTGCTCTAGCCCCTCCCCCTCTCTCTGTCTCTGTCTGTTAAAAACAATAAAATAAATCTTAAAAAGAAAAAATAACGAAAAAAGAAATGCTGCCCAGATGTGCAAAAGGGAGAGTCACGTGGTTTCTGATGGTGTGGTGAGAATTTTAATCTTTTTCATTCTTATAATTTAGTATCATTGATCTATTTAGCATGAAGGTTTCTAAAGTATGTTCTTTACCTCACTGATGATAATATTTGCTAATGTTATTTCCTTCATTGGTACTTAACCTGCTTAGTGTTTCCAATTTTTTACATAAAATAAAAAATGTTAACCAAATGGGTAGTAAAGAACAGTAATTTAATCTCAAGGATGTAGACACAAGTGAATTCTCTTTTATTGCACTTAGTTATAAGGAAAACAAAAAATGTTTTACTATATTATTTTTAAAAGATGCTTAAGTTTGGATTAAAAAAATAGGACTAGAGCATGTAGCTTAAGAATATATTTATTGTCTACATAGCACAAGGGAGCACAAATTGCAAAATGGTGTCTCACACTTTTCCTTTTTAAACTTAAAAGTTAGGTGAATGTCAAAGGTATTTTTTAATATGATGTATTATTCAAAAAAATGAACAAGTTTCAGACCAACATATATAATATGACGTGAATGGTACACACATACACACACTGATGAAAGAGACAAAGATATGTACTGAGATTATCAATAGTTATATATGGGCATGATCGATGGTGATCTTCTATTATTTTAAAGAAACCAGAAAATGACCCAGCAGTTCCTTGTGAACATGAAACATCTTAAGACGTAAGCTCGTTATGTTTTGATGAGAAAGTTGTGTTCCACCTTTTCTACTTGCCTCAGGGTGGAAAAGTCAGTGAAAAGGACAAAAATCAGGAAGGACACATAGAACAAAGCAGTGTGGTCATGCATTGCTTTTCTGAAAAGGTTACAATTGTTCAAACTATGAATATAAAAACTATATCACAATGTCAGTGCACCTCTTGCTTTCCATAGCTCATTAGTTTCCAGAAATTTGAAAGTCGAGTTCTAATCTAAAGTTGTCATGGGTGCCTAGAACCCACATTCATAATTCTGAATCGGCAATTTTGTAAGATATTTGGAAAAGAAGCTTCATAACTTTTTACTCCACAGCCTCCACTGTCCCTCATGATGCCACACCTGATTCAACGGGGACATTCACAACAAGAACTGGAAGCTTCAGGGGTTCAATCCTTCCAGAAGAAAACTCAGCAGCTCTTTGAACAGATCATCAAAACCGTGTGACTTGTCCCCCTGCTGGGCCACATCCTGCTGGCTCACTGGAGCCTCTGCAGATGACTCGACAGATGGTAGAGAAGAAGTTCCTGAGTCAGGCACACCAGAGTCACTGCTCCAAATTTTGATTCTGGAACTCAAGCCAGTTTTATGCTTCCTTTTTCTCCTAGATCCTAACACTTAGGGCACTGTTCAGGTGCTTTGGCTGCTGAGCAACTTATCCTAACTCCTTCAGCATCTCCACTACAGGGCAGCTCTGCATAGGCTCTGGCTGAGGTTGAACAGGGCTTTTGCAGTGGATAAAACTCTTAGAGCTGCATAGGGAAGTGAGGGTATGTGATACTGCACCATATCAGCCTCCCACCTGTCCATAAACAGGGGCAGGTACCTGCCAAGAATGCTGTGCAGTAATGTCCAAATTCAAGTGTAGGGGAACTTAGCAAAGCCACAGATTCCCCTGAGAACAGAGAGAAATATAATAATAGCAATAGCTTTTATTCAGCACCTGCTGCCTGTTATATTCTAAGGCACTGTTCTAAGAATTTTACACAAATTAACTTAATTATGTAACTACTCTGCAAGGCAGCTATATAAAATGTTGTCATAAAATATTTTCTTAACATAAAATAATGGTATCTCCATTGTATACATGAGGAATCTGAAGGACACAAAACTTAATTTAGTACATGCAAAGAACTTAGAACTGTGCCAGGCACTTAGATGCAACAAATGTTAGTTATTATTTTTTTTATCACACAGTTAGGAAGTGGCAGGGTGGGATTGAAATAAAAGCATCCCACATGCTTAGCCACTTCTACTGCCTCATCTACATAAACTGAGCTCTAGAAATCATCTTAAGAATCCCAGGGGAAGCCAGGATGGCTCAGCAGGTTAAGCATTTGCTTTGCAGCCCCAGGGACTGAGCATCAGATCCCAGCTCTGGCCCATGTGGACCCGTATGCTGAACTGGGGTGTGCCTCCAATGTGGGAGGCCCCCAGCCCAGTTCCTGCCCTGCGTGGCCCCTGCCCACCTGTGTGGAATGAAACCATGTCAAAAAACTGATGACGCATGACTATGGAGACTGCTCTGGGCCCTCCCCTTTCTCTCTGTCTTGCTCTGTCTCTGTCACACACAATAAAAGAGATCTTTAAAAAAATGCCATAGTTATTTCAAATATGAATATATATGGAAAGATTTTCTAACAGAGTTGTTCATGTTACTCCTTTGCTTAATAACCTATTCTGTGTCACTATCACTTGCAGAATGAGGCCACACTCCTTACAATGGCATTTGAGGCCTCTCAGTATCTCATCCCAGTGCTCCCAAAATAGCCCTTGCTCCATCCAGCCCACTGTGCCCCTCACCATGGCAGTATTCCCAGCTTATTTAAACCTCTCTCCTCTCTTTCTCTCCATGTTCTTCTTTTTGAAATGCTATTTTGTCATTTCACTACCTAATATCATCTCAGCAATAATACTTTCCCTGAAACCCCTTCTCCACCCCCAGCCCCATCCTGATGAACTGTTGGTTCACCTCAATTCTCCCACAGGAAGTTTCTCACACCTCCTTTATAGCATTAATTACAGTGTATTAAAGTTTCATGGTTTACACAACAAAGAGACCCTTAGGGATGTTCACAGTTGGCAGTGTAACGAAGAAGGAAGGTATGACAGAAGAGTCTCTGAAGATCAACCAGAAGAAGCAGAAAAATAGTCCCATAGTTTATATGTCAGCCACTCTCACTGGATTCTCACTTCTTGAGAGAGAGAACACAAGTGACAATTATTTTTAAAGCATTCATAAAATTTACATGCCAGGCACTATGTCCATTATAGTAATAGTTTATTAGCTGTAACTTCTGGATATTGATTTGATAGATCCTACAGCTAGGAAGTTTCCTCTTCTCCATCACATCATGCCTTACTTTGGGCTCAGAAGCAAACCCTGAGGCAGGGATTTAATGCACGTAGTTCATTAGTGAAGTGCAGGAAACACTGGTAGAGGATGAGGAAGTAAACCAAGAAAAGGGAGCAAGCAATAAAGAGCTTGCTTTCAAGTCAGCATCACTGTGGGAAACTGGAGCCTAGCGATACCAGAAACTTAGAGAAACAGTGTAATACACACCTCAGAGTTATTAGGAAAGGTGGTTGGGTATTTGTACACCGTTGTCCCATCAGTCCTTGGTTGAGAGTACTCAAGGACATTGATCCCCCTTTCCTGCCTTCTAGCATGCTTCTGTGTATTTGGGCAGAGAACATGGCTCTGGAAAAGCCCTCAGGCAAACAGGTGCAGATACTGAGCTGGAAGAAGACCAGTGAGCTGAAATGGTACAGGGAGGAATCTGGATGAGTCACTGATAGCATCTGCTACAATGCCACTCTGAAGTTCCCCAGGGTAATGGAGGAGAAAGCTGAGAATTTGGGGAGGTTCCCAAGTCATTCTCACTGGATAGTAGAGCTTCTTAACTCCTAAAATTCAACACAATTCCCCTATCTTTGGGACTAAAATATATGAAGGCTGTCTGGAAAGTATCCAGCCATAAATGTCTCTATTTTTCATATTACATGGCTGGATACTTTCCAGACAGCCTTTGTATAGATGGATGGAAGCCTGAATGATGAAACTGAACTAGTGGATAAAATCTAATATAAATTGATATTATGTATGTATTATAGATGAGTTATACTTTAAGGAATAGATGAATGTTCAGTATAAACCAAAAAAAATTTTTGAAAAAGTTTTAGTCAAAATAAATGAGCACAAACTGCAAATGGAGAGCACGTGGCCTTTGGTCATGGGTATAAGGCAAGTGAATATAACGACATTTAAAGATCAAGTTCATAAGGCAGTCAGTGGATATGATCTGGGAAAATACACCCCAAAGGAAAAAAAGCTATTAAGAACCTGAACAGCTATCTGACACACTGTGTTGTGGTCTAAAGATCTCTTCTGGGTTTTCATAAGGGTGTTTTATAGAGAACAAACCAATATAGGAGCAAAATATAAATGGCTGGAATCTATGATAATGGTATAATAGTGCTATGTTATTTCTTTCATTTTTCCCAGCAGTGCTTTTACAGCTATTTTAGTAAGCAAAGTACAAATTTTAAAAATAACTCCTTACATGGAGCCTTAGGATTTACTCCATTCAAAGCAAGCCATATCTATGCAGGTAGCACAGTGCGGTAGGGAAAGCAAGTAAGAAACTGACTTGATTGAAATAGAAATCAACACAAGCAAAAGGCAGCCAAATTAAAATAAAAGAAAAAAAAACGTTTTCTCGCCCCAAAACAGAAAGAAAAAATTTATTTGTGTGATGTTAATGTTTATTAATAAAGAATAATGCAATATGAGAGGGTGGTTTACATGAATATATGGAAATGGGGATCAGAACAACTAAAGTTTTGGGTAATATGGTCATTTTAACTATGTTGCTTCTTCCAATCCATGAACACAAATATCTTTCCTTTTTTTTTGGTGTCATCTTTGATTTCTTTAAATAGTGTCTTATGGTTTTTCATGTATAAGTCCTTCACATTCTTTTCAGTTTATTCCTAGGCATTTTATTCTTCTTGTTGTGATCACAAAAGGTATTGTGTTTGTTTGTTTGTTTTTCATTTCTTTTTCTGAAGTTTCATTGTTTGTATGTAAAAATGCTATGGATTTTTGTACATTGATTTTGTATCTTGCAACTTTACTGTATTCATTTATTATTTCTAATTGTTTTCTAGTAGTTATTTCTAATAGCTTTATGAACTTGACCTCAAAGCTCAGGGAAATAAAAGCAAAAATAAATGAATGGGACTATATCAAACTAAAAAACTTCTCCGCAGCAAAGGAAACCATCAACAAAGTAAAGGGACAACTAACCAAATGGAACAAAATATTTGCAAACAATGCCTCTGATAAGGGGCTAATATCTAAAATTTATAAAGAACTTAAACAACTCAACAACAAAAAAGCAAACAATCCAATTGAAAAATAGGCCGATCTGAACAGATACTTCTCCCATGAAGACATATAAGTAGCCAACAGGTATATGAAAAAATGTTCACCTTCACTAGCTATTAGGGAAATACAAATTAAAACCACAATGAGATTCCACCTGTTAGAATGGCTGTAACCAACAAGACAAGGAATAATAACAGGTGCTGGAGAGGCTGTGGAGAAAAATAAACCCTCATACACTGCTGGTGGAAATGTAAATTGGTACAACCACTATGGAAGTCAGTATAGAGATTCCTCAAAAAACAAAGAATAGAATTACCGTATGACTCAGCAATCCTTCTTCTGGGTATCTACCAAAAAAACTTGAAAACCTTTTTTGCAAAGATATGTGTACCCCAATGTTCATCGCAGCACTGTTCATGTGGCCACATCATGGAAACAACCAAAGTGTCCTTTGATAGATGACTGGATGAAGAAGTCATGGTACCTTTATACAATGGAATACCACTCAGTAATAAGAAAAGATTAAATACAGGCATTTGTGACAACATGGATCGACCTTGAGGTCATCACATTAAACAAAATAATTCAGACTGAAAAAAAATCACGAACTGGATGACTTCACTTATAGGTAAAATATAAAACTGAAAGTAACAAAGACTTGTGGACACAGCCAATAATTTAGTAGTTACCTGAGGGTAAAGGGAGAAGAAGGAGGGGGAGAAGGGAGGAGGCATCAAATATATGGTGGAGGAAAGAGAACTGACTCTGGGTGGTGTGCACACAATACAATACATAGACAATGTAATGTAGAATTGTACACCTGGAACCTATGTAATTTTTACCAACCAATGTCATCCCAATAAATTTAACAATTACAAGAAAGGTGTTTCACCACAGTGGCTACTAACAGTTAAGAATTGGAAATAAATATTGGTTAAAAATAAACACAGAATGCAACTCAACCAAACAAATAAAAAATCCAATTGTGAACAAAAGCGAGTTTTCCAATTGTTTTTTAAGGAGTTAGTTTATCATATTTTTGTATTACTGGGCTTTCTCTATAACTTGAAGATGCTTACTTCTAAATAGGTTATTTCCAAGCTAATAATTAATTACATCAATGGGAGACATTTTCAGTTACTTTGTAAGTCTTTGTAAGAGCAAATAAAATGATTCTTCCATATATGTCTATTGACTTGTTGAATGAGTTCTGAGAATAGAATACATCCAAATTCAATAGGTCCTCTGATCTAGATCTCCGTTTAAAATTAAAAAAACAAAAAAGCTAAAGTTGACAGCATCCATCCATCTAACATTGTCCAGGGAAGAAAATACTGACACATACTTACCAAAGGGCAGTGCCCTCCTCTGAGTTAAAAATGATTCATTTAGATTCCGGAGCCGAATCAACCTTCCTTTGCTCTGACTTGGTGCTTACAGAGCAACCAATGATTTATGTCCACGTTGTTTTTAAAATATCTTGAAACCAGGAAGAGCTTCCTGGGAGACAGATATGAATGTGATACTATAAAAGAACAGCCCCATCATAAATAGATAATTTGGTATTATTAGGTTGGTGCAAAAGTAATTGCAGTTTTACATTGTTAAAATTTGTGGTTTGATATTGGAATACATTTTTAAATAAATGGGGTTACATTATACATCAGTTTCATGTACATTTCTCTTTATGTTTTTTTTTCTTTTGCTAATGGTTTATTACTTGCTGTTTATTTTATATTTATTTTAGACTATGGAAATGATATTAGACAAAAAGCAAATCAAACAATTTTCTGATTCAAATTCAAAATGGGTCGTAACGCAGCGGAGACAACTTGCAACATCAACAATGCATTTGGCCCAGGAATTTCATGAACGTACAGTGCAGTGGTGGTTCAAGAAGTTTTGCAAAGGAGATGAGAGCCTTGAAGACGAGGAGCGGTGTGGCCGGTCATTGGAAGCTGACAACGACCAATTGAGAGCAATCATCGAGGCTGATCCTATTACAAGCTACCAAGAAGATGCCAAGGTTCTCAATGTTGATCATTCTATGGTTGTTCAGCATGTGAAGTGAATTGGAAAGGTGAAAAATCCCAATAAGTAGGTGCCTCGTGAGCTGACCAAAAATCAAAAAAATCATTTTGGAAATGCCAGGATGACACCTCAACAGGTTGAGTGCTTGCCTTGCTACCACGAGGTCCAGGAACTAAATCCCAGCCATGGCCTGTGCAAACCCATATGCTGAACTGCAGCACAGCTGATAACTGCTAGGATGGTGGTAAAGGTTCTCACCTCCCATGTGGGAGGCCCTCAGTTTGGTTTCTGCCCTGCACAGCCCCACATCCACCTGCGTGGAATGAAACTATGTTATAACTAGTAATGTACAATTATGGAGACTGCTCTGGGTCCTCCCTGCCACTTTCCCCGCCTCACACTGTCACTCTCACTTCCACTCAAAAAAGCAATAAAAAGAAATCTTTAAAAGAATCATCATTTTGAAGTATCATCTTCTCTTAAAAAAAAAAGATTTATTTTATTGTTTTTGACAGAGAGACAAACAGAGATAGGGTGAGGCAGAGAGAGGAGAGGGAGGGCCTAGTTCTTCTCCATGACAATGCCCAGCCACACATCATACAACCAACACTCAAAAGTTGAATGAATTGGGCTATGATGTTTTGCCTCATCCACCATATTTACCTGACCTCTCACCAACCAACTACCACTTCTTCAAGTATCTCAACTTTTTACAGGGAAAACGCTGTCACAACCAGCATGATGCAGAAAATGCTTTCCAAGAGTTTGTTGAATCCCAAAGCATGGATTTTTAACTACCAAAGTAAACAAACTTATTTCTCATTAGAAAAAATGTGTTGATATTAACGGTTCCTATTTTGATAGATAAAAATGTGTTTGAGCCTAGTTACAATGATTTAAAATTCAGAGTCCAAAACCGCAATTACTTTTGCACTGACCTAATAGCCTATGCCCCTTCACTTGGGTCAGATGACGTTTTCGGTAGACTGGAAAAATGAAACGCCTGGGTCACAAAGCTAAGAACCAGACTTGGAGTCTGGTGGTTTTGCCAAGCTCAGGCTAATCTATGAGGTCTTGCCTGGAAAACCAGTCAAGCAACCCACACACAGATGGCCCCTGCACCTTCAAGCTGGACAATATTAGCTGCATTAGCAGTAAATGTGGGAAACATAAACAAGAAAACTCACTCAAAACACACAGGCAAAGAAGGCCAGTACCATATGAAGAGGCCAGACTTCCAGGCCAGCATAACCCTTCCCCTCCCTATGAAGACTTGACTTGTCCCCTAACGGTCTTTTCCCCACAGCACGTGTTAGTGCCTCCTTACAGCAATTATATCTGGCAGTCCCACCCTATTATCATCTTCTGCTCTTCTCTAGAGCCCCCAGCAAGTATACTATACAAGCCCCCACATAAGAAACTTTCTACAAATAGACTAAAAAAAGATTTCTTGAACTTTTACTACTGCAAACTAGAGGACAGCAATAACTTGGCATCCAAGCTGGGATCTAGACCTGATTAGATCATTCAGTTATTCCTTTCAAAAAGGATACAAAATGGCTAACAGGATAAAGGGCTGTGTCACAGTAAGGGTCTTTTCACTAGAAGCAGTATTTTTGGGTGAACAGTAGTTCCAATGTCATGGATTCGGTCCATGTCAGGACCTGATGAAGGCTTCCCAAGGGCAAAGACGGGTCATTCCTTTTTGTTTACACAGCAATTCCAACCCAAGTCTTACACAGAGTGAATGCTCAATGGTAGACTACATAAAGGAATGTTATGTCATAATATGAAATGCTATGGTGCATACACATAATAGAAAGAAAAATTTTATCATTTTTATTGGTGTAAAATATTATAAAATGTTATTTTATATAATGGAGTCTTCATATGCAAGTTTATATGTTCTCTGATTTCCTAAATCTCTAATTGTTTTATTTGATTATTTTATTAATGGCTCTTAAAATTTCTCCTTTAGGCTTGCTCTTTGCCAAAGTGGCCAAAATGCAAGATGAGAGCAACATAAAATAGAGACTTCAAAATTGGCAGACAATGAGACAAAATATTGTTTTTAATTAATTGGAAGACATGGAATTGGGAAAAGATGTTTTGTGTGCCATGAGTAGTTTAATTCATTAAGATTTTAATAAGGTATTTCTGGATGGCTACTTATGCCTGTTCTGTTTTATTTAAATTGTCCAGGTAAAGGATAATGAGAACTCTGTGAGGGTGAATGAATGGGAGCAAGTCTGCAGAAATGGGCTCAGTGAGATTGTAAAGGGGTTTTGTTTAATGTGCTAAGATATTCAGGCTTTATTCACAGGGAGATGATAAGTCATCAAGAGCTTCAAGTGGGTAGATGCCATGGTAAGTTCTTTATTTTAGAAAGATCACTCTAATGCAATGTGGGAGGCTGGATGGAAAAAGAGTGAACTAGAAGATAGAGGCTATTATGCACTTTCAGGGCTGACTCGGGCCATAGATAGGGAGAAGAGGAGATGGATGCAGGAGACATTTCAGTAGGATCTTATGATTTAGAGACCCATGGGAATGTGTGCATTATTTGTTCATCCCTGTACTCAAACTCAGTTTCTTACTTACCCGTTAGATCCTAAGCACAACACCTAAGAAACTGCAGATTATGAATTATATTCTACTTGCCCATGTCTTGTGCTAACTCATTACTTTAGACTAGTTCAGAATTTGTGATGAAGGTAATTGCTGGGTACAATTTGACTTAGACCCATTTATTAAGGGAGAGAAGAAGGGAGGAAGGGAGGGAGGGAGAAAAACTTAACTAAGTAAATTAAAATTATAAATCAGATTGAAAAAAAAAATTCCTCTGAAGAAAGCAGTTTTGAGCCTTTAAAAAGCACCAACATGCACAAAAATATGACACAGCTGGTTTACATTCCACACAATGAGCCATATTGCTACACCTCACCCTCTGCTCCTCATCCAAACATTTCTTCTGTGGTTGCCAAGAAGCCAGTGGGAATAACCTTAGAGACATTAGAAAAACTATAGGGTTGTAAGTAGAGGAAAAGAAGGAGCAGCAACAAGGCAGCAATAGGGTGAGGAATTGCCAACAAGGCAGTCTACAAATTCTCAAACTCTTGAGACCTCACTACATGAATCTTTAAAATTTGCTTTGTCATCTAGACAGAGGTTCTATGAATTAGCAGTTCTTTTGGGTTCACAAATATCCTGTTTAAAAAATTCAAAAACTGCAGGGATTGTTAAAGGCAGGTTAATTGTCCTAAAATTACTGTGAAGGGTGGAAATTTCATGTCAGACCCTTTAAGGGGACAGAAGTAGACCACAGTATCAGAAAGGAGACACATTAGGAAATAGGAGAAAGAGAAAGAACTTTGACTTTCATTGCTCAGATGAGAGGAAAAACACTTTTCTCTCCATGTTCACTTCCACATCTCATTATTGTTCCCAGAATCAAAACTGGAATGAGTCTATTAGACCAATTTGGGCACAATACATTATGATTTAAATATACTGCCATAATCCAGAATTAGGGATTTCATCTCCAGTTCTACTTCTTAAGCAATTTACTTGGGGAAAGGTGACCAAGCTGTAGAGTGAACTTATGAACACACTTTTGAACCACAACTCAATATTTAGAAATTTTCAGTAATTTCTATCCACCCATTAAAGGTCTCTAGAGTCTTTTACCTAACTCCTATCATTCTGGGCATCTGAAATTATTTTTGGTTAAATTAACATATCTTTTCTTTATTGGACTGCATTATTTATGTGATGATTTACTATCACTATTGACAGCAATTACAATAATAGATGCTCATATCAAAGCACTTCAATATTGCATTTGAGTAAAATAAATATTTAGTATATCTATGAGCAACACCAGAGTTAAAATTTATCTTTCAGCCAGTTGAAAAATTAACTATAATTGTATTATTTTAACCAAAATAAGCATTTGAACAATTATTTAATTTGGTATTTCCAACTCTTTTAAATAGGTCAGATATAATTATCCCTAAATAGTTAAAAAGGTCTTTGAATCACATAAAGCATTTTACAAGCTACTATTACTAACACTGTGACACATCACCATCATCAATGCATACGATTTACTTCTACATTTGTTACATGACAAGCACCATGAACATACTTTTCTAAGAATATGTCAAATGTGTAGCATATTACCTTGCTGTGACATTAGTTATAATAGAGTAGAATTGAATATAGTACAAATCTGATTTAGAACCTCTTTAAGAAATGGCATTTTACTAATAGGAGCTTCCATGTAATTTTAATATGGCATTGGGACTAGCATAATAAGAGAATAATATTGAGAATAGTAATATGGCAACATTCCAGCATACTGTATTCTTTTTCTAGAGTGGATTTCAGGACCAACATCGCTTCCTCAGAATTAGCTAATTGGTTAAGAACACAAGTTAACTCCTTCAGACCACTGGGTACCAATTAGTGCTAATTTTGGCTATAATGAAGAACATGCTGAAACAGACCTAAAGACATTTAATGGGATAAATGTAAAGTCATATTTCTAGGGATAAGAAATTCTAGAAAATGAACACTGGTTATCCTCTCATTATTTGGGAAAGCCCAAGAAATAGCACTATGTTCTGAACCAATTCAGAAATAAAATAATAACATGAAGCAGCTGGGTGCAGAACTATCTATCACCTTGTTTTGTTTTGTTTTTAAGATTTATTTTTATTGTTTTTGACAGAGAGAGAGAGAGGAAGAGAGAGAGAGAGAGTGATACAGAGACAGAGAGAAGAGGGAGGGCCCAGAACAGTCTCCATAGTTGCACATCATTGGTTTTTCCACATAGCTTCATTCCACAGGTGGGTGCGGGGCTGCACAGGGCAGGAGCTGGGCTGGGGTCTTCACCCCAGTGAGAACCGAACTAGGGGCACTCCCTAGTTCAGCACATGGGTCCACACGGGCCGGAGCCCAGGCTCAATTCCCATTCTGGGAGCTGCAAAGTGAGCGCTTAACCCACTGAGTCATCCCAGCTTCCCCACCTTGTTATTGATTGACTCGATAATGAAGAAACTGATTTAAACCTACAGGCAAGTGTGCCTCCCAATACAGAACCCTGCTGGACTACCGGAGGCCCTTCCTGGGGGCTCAAACCCCTTGCCATACCTATGACACAGGGAGAGCAGGCCAGAGCACATGTTTTCTGTGTGCCGGCTTGCTCCCGAAGACAAGAGAGAAAGGCACTGAGCTTTGGGTGTCCATTTCCTCCTTTCAAACTCACCCATCAGGTTTACTCACTCCTCCTCTGGGAAGATTGAGTGAGAGGAATGAAAAGAGATCAAGACTGGTTCAGGAATGAGAGTCCCACCACACAGAAGGAAACCTCAGGGGGGGTTGGGAGAAGTCTCCCCACTGTAAAGCACAGTGACCCAGAAGGCATGTGTGATCTTTCCAAGATTATGTATCAAATTGGTGGTAGTGTCAGACATGATTCCCAGTTATTTTATTTATTTGTTTAAAAAATCCAATGCAGAAAAAAAAAAAAAGAATGAGAGACACTTGTTATTTATTAGCACAACATCTGAAAAAGTTGTTAGATTGTTTAGTAGGGTTAGATTGTTTAGTAGACTACAAACTTATTATGAAACATTTGGTGATGTATGTGCTCTAGCAGTGTCCAAATCACAGAAAATAACATATTTGCTCTCCAAAACTTTCTGGAGTAGTATGCTCAACTGTATGAGCCACAATTTTTATGAAGACAGATAAGGTATATAAAGTAAGGAAGGGTATGATTAGAATAGTAAAAAGCTGAAACAGAATTGGAATTGGACAAATCTTCACTGATGAGAGAGACTTGTTTTTGTAGAGCTCACAAAGAAAGACAGGACCAAACTGTGAGAAAAAGTCATATGGAGGCAGTGTTATGTCAATAGAAGAACACACACACACACACACACACACACACACACATACTGCTACTACCACCTCCACCACCAGCAGTGAGTGGGATGAAAATTGGATGATGTCACCCCTTGTAAAGACTGCTGGATGATTTTTCAGTATTCTTAGGATAAACAAGTTCCTGAGCAGAGTTCACATGGACCTCTGTGGGCTGGTTCTTTCACTGGGGTCCAGCCAAGCTTGCACCCAATTCCCCTTCCTCAGCTGGCTGCAGCTAGACTGACCTTCTTTCAGTCCCACCTCCTAAAGGTGCCTGTTCTTCTGCCAGCATCATCTTCCTTCTTGTCTACATTAAACCAGTTCCCACTCATCCTTCAGATCTTTATTCCCACCTCCATTCAATCCTTCCTGGTCTCCTGCAAGAGCTCATTTTGCCCTCTGTGCACTTATTACAGTCCTGCCTTCACTTTTCTTTTTGACCCTTTAAGTAATGTTGGTCTCCTCTACTGGTCTGCAAGTTCCATTAGGGCAGGGAATGTATTTTAACTCGAAATAGCCCAGAGCCTGCACATAGTAAGAACTCAACATATATCTACTGATGGAAGGAGGGGAGGGGAGGAGGAGAAGAAGGGAGAAGGAAGAGATTCTCTGGAACTAGAAAGGTTCAAGCAGAAGATATGAAGGACCATCTTTCAGGAAAATGATTGAAAATGTTCCTATACTTAGTAGAAAGACTGAACCAGATAAAGCTATTCAGCGAATATTTGCTAAGTGCACACAATGTTCCAGAGGCTAGCTGCAGAGGACACAGTACTAAATCAATCTCTGCACTGATGGATAAGTTACCTTTCACTTCTAAGAGTTAGTGACTAAATGAAGCAAATCCACTTAGCACTATAAAATAGGAAAAAAAAACCAATAAGAAATTATAACATATGGACCAGGTTTCCATCCCAAACTGCAGTCACATTTAATTTCACTGAATTCACATTATCCGCTTTGAATATCAGAATAATTTATTTTTTGGTGAGCCATAGTGTTTATAAACAGAATAAGAGAGAGAGAATTAACTTCATATATTGTGGAAAGTAACTGCAAGAACTAAAATAAGGAACTATTCCAGTGATTCAGTCTAATGTTTCTTAATAATCACTGAGTACACACTTAAACAAATCTCAGCTGAGTTTGTTTCCACTAAGTCCTTCCAAAGAGTTCAAACATTTAACAACAGAAATGAGAAAATTTTGAATTCCCCTTTTCCAAGATGTCACCAGCAGCAAAAGCCTCCACATAGAATTCACTGCTTTCAAAAATTTAACTTTTGCATTCTAAAACCATGTACCTTTGGTGAGAGAATGAAGTCACACTTGCAGCTCCTTCAATCAGGAGAGGTAGCCAGAATGGCTTTAAGAGGAGAAAATGGACCTTCTGCCCATATTTCTCTGTGTAATCTCTTATTTTATTTCTTACTCACTGACCTATTTTGGTTGCTTGGGAGACTCATCTACTGTTATTAAGTACTGCTCTCAATCACCCTGGAACATGCTTCCTACAGATGGTGACACAAAAAGCATCTTGAAGGCAAATTAGTACCACGGTTCATGGTCACTGCCCTTGGGATGCTCAGCAGTCACTGTTTCTGTGTCCACACTGTCTGAACACACAAAACATGTGCTCTTGTCTAGTTCTCATTGGGGGAGTTAGGGGGCAGTTCAGTTTCTGCCGAGGCGAGCTTCCATGTAGGAGGCCCCCAGTTCTTTCCCAACTTGCGGGGGCCATACCTCCCATGCAAGAGGCCCCCTGCCCAGTTCCCACCCTGTGCAGCTCTGTGCCCTGCTGTGTCAAATGAAACTGTTGAAAAACTGATGACCTACAACTACGGAGACTGCTCTGGACTCTCCTCCTTCTCTCTGTCAAAAAAAAAAAACTATAAAAATAAATCTTTAAAAGTGATTAAGATGGTAGTTTTATTTTATGTTTATTTACTACAATTAAAAATATATTAATGACTTAATGGATTTAAAATGTATTAAAGGGATGTATAAACAATGATCATCAAGTAAAAGAGTTAGTTTTAAAGTATAGTTTGATGGGTTTCTTTTCTTTCATTTTCTTGTTTTTCGGTGGGAGGAGGTACTGGATTATTGTCAAAAAAAGTATTATACACTACATCTTCACTTGACACTAAATTCAACTTTTGGATAAGAAGTGAATCAAATAATTTTATCTGTTACTTTTAATTAAATAGCAGCTTAAAATAAGCAAAAACACCACAAACCCTTTGTGTGTTCACAATCATTCAAAAATAAATAAATCCAAGAACAGAAATTAAGGAAGAAGATATTCAAATTAAGTTACTGTAAGGATTATCTACTAGAAGGCAAATCAATCTGTTATATAAGTGAAGCTCATTTTCTTTTTAGTATAATGATGTAGGATTCACCCTACTGAGTTGTATAGGTGTACCTTACTTCTATGTTTTCTGCAGGATACCTAGAGAATGAATTATTTCCAACATATTAGTGTGGTGGTTTTCAAACCTGAGTTGTGACAATCACCTGGAGAATTTATGAAACTTGCAGATCCTCCAGCTAGCATCATCTACTTTCACCAAATTCTGGTTCAGTATGTCTGGGGTGTGATTAAGGAATTTTCATTTTAGCCACACATACAAAGGGGGTGGGATTCTTATGCTTGAGGTTCACAGATAAACTGCATCGCAAATGATTAGTGAAAACAACCTGTCTCACATATAACTTGAACATCTAGTTAGAGCTAACTGTCAATTGTAATTGGAAGATACTTTTTAATAGTAAAAGGTAAGTTCATACTATGTAGTGTTTTTCCTTTGAACAAGATCTCCAACAAGTTACCCATGACCCACAAGTCGAACTGGAGGTCCATGATAGCTACACTGTGACATGAACCACCAGAGATACCCAGCAGGCAAGTGTACTGCCCATCATCTCTGCACTTGCAAACTACTTCTCTGTTATCCCCACACACATAACAGATCATTTTAGAAAACTTAAATTAGTTTGAGGATGCATACTGGTGTCCTCTGAAATGTAACCAAAGGAGATGGAGGAAAGAAGGCAGACCTGTCAATGAATCCTGGACTTTCAGAACTAGAAGGTGAGGCATAGGGGTCTAACCCTCTAAATTTACAAATAAGAAAACAGGCAGCAAAAATTAAGAAAAACATAAGCAATTTACCCAAAACCACATGAAAGAGGTTGCCCTGAACCTTGCTTCAAATGACGGTCTTACTCATTTTAATTCCCACCATAATGATGGATTGTTGTCCTTGCATACACCCATTATATACAAGCAACAAGCCAAATAGATACATCTGTCCTACACCCTGAGTGGCAAAAGGGACTCTTGCAAGGAGACAGCAGGCACTTTGGGATCTGGCACTCTGCCTTATAATTATGTCATTTAAAAATTTTGATCTGACCTCTCTTTTCACATGTCTTCACTGTTCATGAGTATGGGCAGAGATGCAAATTTACTAACAGAAATTTCACACATTGTGGAAATAAGCCTGGTAGGTGAACAATAATAAAAAATAAAAAAAATACTGACAGATATTTTCACATTTGAAGAAAACTCACTGATTTTTTTTTTGATGATAAAGTATATAGTTTATTTTTAGTTGCTCCTAAATCTTTATATTATATCTCTCAGTGCAAAAACAAAAACAAAAACACTTACCACAAAAACTGAAAGTGTTAGTGGCCAACTTGATAAATAACTAGCAATTGTTGTAATAGTTTAATAACAGCATGACAGAAAGGAAAGAAGCATTCATTTTATAGCCAGTGAAGGTCAAAAAGTGAAATGTATGCCCTTTACTGCAATTGAATAAGCAGATCACACTGAAAATGACATAAGTATCAATAAAATGAGAAATTAGTTGATTCCTAGATTCTAGGCCAGGTGCCTCTTATAAGCCACATTTTTGTGAAATAAATCAAGAATAAATAAATGCATGCGCATACATACACATCCATACTTACATATATAATCATTTTTCCTTTTCACTTCACCATCATTCATTCAATTTATTCAACAAGTGTTTATTGAGTGCCTACCAAGTACCAGGCCCTAATATGAATAACACAGATGTTAAATGGACATACAAGGTCCCTGGCCTAATGGAGCTGATAACCCAGGGGAAGGAAGACAGACAGATATAGCATGAAGATACACAGATATACAAGTAATTTCAGAAAGTTTTAAGAGTTCTGTAAAGTTTGATAGACATGTGCAAAAGACTTAGGTGGGAAGAGGTCATTCTGATGAGAGGGCTTCTCTGAAGAGGTGGCATGTGAAGCTGACATGGGAACAGTGAGAAAGGATCTGTCAGAGTAAAGTTTGTGGGAAGAGTTTCTGGGCAGAGCAAACAGTACAGTGGTCAGCAGGGAGGCAAGACCAAAGGCACCAATGAGCCTAGTGAGTGGGCCAAGTGAGTAGGTAATGACAGGAGTTGAGGTTGGCAAGGGAGGCAGATTTAGGGATTATTCCAATGCTGCATTAGCAATAAGAGTCAGAGCTTGGATCTTCTGATTTACAGCTCAAGGTCCCTTTGTTCTCCCTCCAGTCACTCTGCTTCAGTTGAGAGTAGGAAGGAATAACCACTCACCCAAACAAAACACAGGCTGGCCATGCTCTGAAAGGCATAGAAGAGGTGACTGTGACCCATATCTCACTGTGCCTTTCTGGAGGTGGGCCCCTCCTGCGTTCTCTTGCTTTGATTTCCATCACTCCCATTCTGTCCAAGTCCCTATACAGTGGGCTGTACATGGACAAAGAAATATTTATGTCCCTGTCCGAGATGAGCAAGGGAAAATTGATTTCCAAAGTATAGGTTCTGAATGCAAAATCCATCCATCCCCATATTATCTAGCCTCAGTGTACTGGCACAGATCCTCAAATCTCTTGTCTAGTTTTTTTCCTGACCTAAGTCCCACCTATCATTTGGCATTAGATTTTTTTTTATTGTTAAATTTATTGGGGTGACATTGATTGGTAACAATTAGATAGTTTCCAGATGTACAAGTCCACATCACATCACTTATGCATTGCATTATGTGCTCACCACCCAGAATCAGCTCCCCTTCCATCACCATATATCTGGAGTCCACTCCCACACACCCCCCAACTCTACCCCTCCCCTTGGCATTAGATCTTAAAGACCCATCCTATTTCCTGATCTTGGGAGATGGAATACCTGTCCAATTTGTGTCATTCTGATAAAGTTCTCAAACGAATATAGTTAAATTTTAGTTATTTAATAAGGAGATTACTTCCTTCTGGTATACAAATGAAGAAATTCACCTATCCTTTAGAGTGTACTTTGGCAACAATAAATTATATTGACTTCATAGGCCTCTTAGGAAGATTGAACTCATTGTATTTTACTCAACTTTCATATTTAAAGAACTAAAAGGCAAGTTGAGATCACCACAGTCAGGTACAGAGTATGAGACTAAGATTGGAATTCTAAAAGTTAAGACAGGGAGAAATATGGGGAAGGAGAAATGCACCTGCCCTTTAGAGTTTACTGTGCAAATAAGAAATTAGATTGATTCCATAGGCCTCTTAGGAAGATTGATCTCATTGCATTATACTCAACTTTCATATTTAAAGAAGTAAATGGCAAGAGACCACCACAGTCAGGTCCAGAATGTGAGACTAAGATTGGAATTATAAAAGTTAAGAGGGGAGAAATATGGGGTAGAGTGGATCAACACAGGCCTCATAGAGAAAGTGAACTTTGAATTGGACCCTTGTACTTCACTAGTATACATCCTAATGACAAAGAGAATTGCAAAGAAATCTTAAACTGCATTCAAGAATCTTATTGTTAGTAATAATTAGCAGTATCATTATTTTGAAAGTATTCCATATATATTTTAGGATAAAGGAAGTATCTTTCTAATACCATTAGGAACCAAGATTTTAACAGCAACATAAAACAATATATGTATAAAATCAAACACATTAAGTAATTTTATATTTGAACTATAAGTATCAGTAAAGATTTCTCCTCTTAAAGAAAAGTAGAAGGGAGATTCCTGTCAAGATGGCAGAGTACATAAACACTGGGCTTGCCCCCTCTCATGACCATAACAATATTACAATTAAACCACAGAACAACCATCACTGAGAATTGCCTGAAGTCTAGCTGAACCTATGTCCTATAACTAAGGACATACAGAAGTCACATCAAGACTGCAGGAGGGGCAGAGACTCCGAACAACCTGGTCCCATACCCACATGTGATGGTTAAAAATCAGTAGAAATATCTTGACTGTGGAGGTACCTGAGGAGCAAGGGGTTTCAGCCCACACCAGGATCCACAGCCCAGGGTTCCCATGTCAGGAAGAAAGAGCCCCACAACTTCTGACTGTGAAAACCAGAGAAGACTGTGCCTGAGTGAAGTGAAGGGCTGCCGGAGTCCCAGGCGCTCCGCTTACAGGGCTGGAGCAGACTTACTTACTGCAGGACTCACTCTCTCTGAGCTCCAGCACTGGGGGCAGCAGCTTGAAAGGCACCAGGGACACCCAGAAAGGAATTGAATTGTCTGGCATTAGGGCAAGGGATAGAGGGGTAGCTTTCTCCCAGACAGAAGAGCTGACAGAATCCATTATTCCTTCGTTGAGCCCTCCCCACTCCCAGTGTGCAGAAACAGGCAGAAGTATCTGTCTCCATCAACCTGGCTAATACCATTTGCCCCACCCTAGTGATTCCCTGAGACCCTATCCTACCCAACTTGTGGGTCTACCCAAGCTGTTTCCAGTGGATTTTTCATAAAAATGGCATGTCTTGATTCATGCTGCAGACATTTCTAAAAGCTCTTAAAGATTCACAAACCCAAAACAAGCAGCATTTGGCCTTGGAATGGCCTGTTCCTTTTATGAACAGCCCCAAGCCCAGCACTGGTGGCAGCAGGCCTCAGTTCGAGGCTTTGGGGACCAAGCCAGGGAACTACCTGGCTGCCGCCAAGGACAAAACAGCTATAGGGCAGAATGGGCTGGCGCCAGAGTCCTGCTAACATGAATTCTGCTCTGTAGGGTCAGCCTTATACAACAGCTCCTCCACTGTAGTCATGGCCAGTCCTCACAACCACTCAGCCTGAAGGTGAGTCCCTCCCATAGATGTGGAAACAGCAACCAAGGCTCAACTACAACAGAAGGGCACACACAACCCACACAAGGGACACCTGGAGAACTTGGCTCAGGTGACCAGGAAGACCGTGCCACTGGACCCCACAGCACAGCTACTACATAAGCCCACTCTTCTAAGACAGGAGACATAGAAGGTCTATCTAATACACAGAAACAAACACAAGGAGGCACTTAAAATGGGGAGAGAAAGGAATGTGTCCCAAATGAAAGAACAGAACAAAACACCAGAAAAAGAACTAGACAACATGGAGACCAGCAATCTGCCAGATGCAGAGTTCAAAACACTGGTTATAAGGATGCTTAGTGATCCAAGGAAGAACTTTTAAAAAGAGACAGAAAACACAAAAATGGAGATAGAAACCCTAAAAAAGAACCAGTCAGAAATAAAAGATTCAATAACTCAAGAAGGAGGAGGACAAGGAAGAGGAGAATATATTACAGAAAATCAACAGTATAATAGATAAAGCAGAAAATTAAGTGATTTGGAGGATAATGTAGTAGAAAATAACCAATCAGAAGAGCAAATAGAAAAAAGAATCCAAATAATAATAATGAGGACAGTTTAGACGGTCTCTAGGACAACATCAAGCCTACCAACATTCATATCACAGTAGTACCAGAAGCAGAAAACAAGAAATTGAAAACCTATTTAGGGGGAAGCCGGAATGGCTCAGCAGGTTAAGTGCTTGCTTTGTAGCCTCAGGGACCAAGGATCGAATCCCGAGGATCAAATCCTGGCCCTGGCCCGTGTGGACCCATATGCTGAACTGGGGTGTGCTTCCCATGCGGGAGGCCTCCAGTATGGTTCTTGCCCTTCAGTTTGAGGAGGTGTGCCTCCCACGCGGGAGGCCCCCAGCCCAGTTCCTGCCCTATGCGGCCCCCGCCCACCTGTGTGGAGTGAAACCATATGGAGAATTGATGACTATAGCTGTGGAGAATGCTCTGGGCCCTCCCTCTTCTCTCTGGCTCTCTCTGTCTCTGTCAAAAACAATAAAATAAATTTTAACTCTCTGAGTGCTACCTTCTGCCAGCTGTACTAGCAAGAAATGCGAAGGGTGATTTAATAAAATGTATCACCTTAGGAAAAAAATGTTATGAAGTTATTGTTTTAGATATCCATATGTGGTTTTTTGGTTTTATATAAATTGAATTAGTTAATAATCATACTATTCTTTCACATCATTTGAAAAAGAAATGTAATTATTTCAGTCATACATCATACAAGAAAAAATATACGTAATAAGTTATAGCGCTTTTAACTATGGTCTACGTATGAGCTGATATATCAGCCCGCCGCACTTTTCGCCTGAGGTGCAAAAGCTAATATATTGGCCCATCGCACTGAAAGGGTTAAAAAACAAACAAACAAAAAAAAACCTATTTGAAGAAAAAATATAAGAAAACTTCCCTAACTTGGTGAAGAAAATAGACAGATAAGCCCAGGAAGTGCTGACAGTCTCAAACAAGATGAACCCAAAAAGGCCCACACCTAGGCACATCTTAATTGAAATGCCAAAGGTTAAAGACAAAGAGAGCATCATAAAAGCATCGAGAGGAAAGCAGTCAGTTACCTACAAGGGAGACACTCTAAGACTGTTTTAGGTGATTTCTCAATAGAAACTTTGCAGACCACAAGGGATTGGCACAAAATATTTAAAGTGATGAAAAGCAAGGACCTACAATCTAGATTACTTTGCCCAGCTATCATTTAAAATGGAAGGACCAATAAAATGCTTCCAGACAAGACAAGGAGTTCATCACCACCAAACCAGTATTACAAGGAACCTTCGAGGAACAAGAAGGAGCAGGAGGAGGAAGAGGAGGAGGGAGAAGGGGAAGGAGGACGAGGAGAAGAAGAAGGAGAGGAAGAGGAAGAGGAATAAGAAGGTGAATAATAAAATGGCAATAACTACGTATCTATCAATAAATGCTTTAAATGTAAATGCATTAAACACTCCAATCAAAAGAAACAGGGTGGACTGAATGGATAAGATATCAAGATCTTTATGTACGATGCCTACAAGAGACTCGCTTCAGATGCAGGGATACATACAGATGAAGGGTGGGAAGATGGAGGAGGATGTTTCGTTAAAATGAAGATGAAGAAAGGAGCTGTAGCGGTAATATTTGTACCCTGTGGAGTGAACTTTAAAACAGGGGCTGTGACAAGAGACAAAGAAGATCCCATAATCCCACTTCTGAGTATTCATCAAAAAACAAAACAAAAACAAACCCCCCAAAACACTACTTTAAAACATGTACATCCATGTGCTCATTGAAGTATCACTTACAGTAGCCAAAATGTGGAGGCAACCTGGGTATCCATCAATGAATGGATGGATAAAGAGCTGGTGTGGGGATGTCAGGATAGCTCAGTGATTGAGGGCTTCTCTTGCAATTGTGAGGTCCAGGGTTCAATTCCCGGCCCTGGCTCATGCAACCTCATATGCTGAATTTCAGTGCAAATGGTAACTGCTGGGATGGCATGGCAGCAAAGGTTCTCATCTCCCATGCAGGAGACCCTTGGCTTGGTTTCTGCCCCACACGGCCCCACATCCTCCTGTGTGGAATGAAACTGTGTCACAACTAATTGTGTATAACTATGGAGACTGCTCTGGGCCCTCCCCCTTCTCTCTATATATCTCTCTCACACACACCTTCTCTCAAACAATAAAACCTTAAAATAAAAATGAAAAGGTGGTACCTATATAATGAAATATTACTCAGCCATAAAAAAAGAATAAAATCTTGCCATTTGTAACAACATGGGTGGACCTAGTGGATATCGTGCTGAGTAAGTCAGAAAAAACAAATCACATATGATCTCGTACGTGGAATCTAAAGAACAAAACAAATGAACAAACAAGGCAGAAACAAACTCATTGATACAGAGAACATTTTGATGGTTTCCAGATGGGAGGAGGGTTGGAGGGCAGGGTGAAAAATGTGAAGGAATTAATAAATACAAATTGGTAGTTATAAAATATCCACAAGAATGTAAAGAATATGATGGGAAATATAGTCAATAATATTGTAATAACTATGGTGTCAGATGGGTCCTAGATTTATTGGGTTGATAACTTCATAAATTATATAAATGTCCAATCACTATGTTATACACCTGAAAATAATGTAATATTGTATGTCAACTATAATTGAAAAATTAAAAAATTGTTTAGAAAAGAAATAAAAAGAAAAGGGGGGAGCAGGGATGGCTCATTGGGCTAAGTGCTCACTTTGCAACCCCAGGGACCGAGGATCAAATCCTAGCCCCGGCCCATGTGGACCCATATACTGAACTGGGGTGTGCCCCCAGTTCAGTTCTTGTCGGTGCCCATGTGGGAGGTCCCTGGCTCATTTCCTGCCCTGCGCAGCCCCGTGCCCACCTGTGGAGTGAAACTATACCAAAAACTAATGACATACAATTATGGAGACGGCTCTGGGCCCTCCTCCTTCTCTCTGTCTCCCTCTGTCTGTCTCACTCTGTCAAAAAAACAAAAAGAAAAGAAAAGCATACATTTTCTAGCTCTGTACACTATAAAGGCATAGAGGCAATGACAACTCAATATCAAAGAGCACCCCTATCCCTAATCTTGAGATTGTGATTTCTAAATATTATTTCCCACTACTAGAACCAGAGCTACTTGAAGAAATGTCTAAGTTCATGTCTAGAGCAGAAAACACACAAGATGAGATTGGAACATCTTATTAAGACAGAAAGAAAAGAAATACTTAAAGATTACTAGGTCATCCTAAAAGCCACAGAACCAACATGAAGGAGTTCAAATGCTTCAAAACAAAAAAGAAAGAAAGGAAAAGAAAAGAAAGAAATAGACGAAAGAAAAAGAAAGGGCTTACTTAAGCACCAAAAGGAGTAATGATTGCAATAGACTGACACACCACTATCAGAGCTGAGGTAACAAAGCAGCCAGGTAAGCTGAAGTCCAAGGAATAATAAGCCCCTCCAAAGAGAGATCAGTCGACGTAGTATAAGAGAAAGAGGTAGCTGCTGACAAAACAAGTTAAAAAAATTAAAAAAGTTGAGATTTCAAAGAATTCTTGAAGACTGAGAGTGGGGTAGCATACCACATCAGAATAAATCTCTAGGAACTCCAGTTACAGGAGGAGACTGAAATTTCTCACCAGCTATTTCCGTGGACACTCACTGGGTGTTCACTGAAAGAACTGGGGTCAGAATAGAACTGGCAGAACTCTCCCTCATCTCAAGAAAACACATCTGCTACAAAGGCACTTGTCTCATAAGAAGCAAAAAACCATTGGCTTCTAGGGGAAAGAAAGGAAACTCTTCCACCAAATGGTCCCAGACAAAGACCTGCTACCACTGGAGGAGGGGTAGAAAATCCCCCATATCCCATTCCTCCGCCCATTCTAGGAGAATGCCCTATGCCCCAGAGGAAGGGGTAAACACAAAAGCTACCTGCCACAGGAAGAAGGGAAGAAAACCTATTTAGGCCCAGGAGCCTGCACTGATCCAAAGCAAAGGTCAGCAATTATTGGAGGTGAGATAAGAAAGCTGATCCCATCAAAGATCCCCCACCAATATAAAGCAAAGTGCACTGACAGTGAGCAGAAAGGCTGAGAAAGCCTTTGCACTGAGGCCCAGGTGCACAGGGCTCGCCTGTCACTGAAGACAGAGCAGGAGAACTGAGAAACCCTGTGCCCCACCATAATTATCACACCAAGTAACAAGCACTAACAGTATAAAAGGATACCAATGAGGGCTAGGTATGGAGGAGAAAATAAAAGCATGAAAAGAGAGCCTATTTGGGGGGCACAAGTGCACAGGGCCCACTGGAAGCTGAGGGTGGTACAGGAAAACTAAGAAAAACCCTTTTTTCACTCCAGGTTTCACACTAAGTACAGGTATCAGTAATATGATGGAGGGATTTGAAGTCTATGTTGTAGTGAAGGGAAGTCAGCAACAATAGACCTAGCTAAACTACTGACTAACCTGACAGAAGAAGGAGCATGTCCGTTTCCAGGTAACAGACCTCTTACCTTAGTCTCTGCTGTTCTTTTACACGTCTTTGGCATTCAATTTTTTAAATTATGCGATGTAAAAGGCAAACAAAACAAAATCATTGTTAAGAATTAAAGAAACCCACTCAACTAGAACCAGAGATGCCTCAGATGTTAAAATTATAAGACACCAGAGATTTCAAATTGTGATTAACATGTTGAAGTCTCAAATAGAAACAGTAGACAGCTTGAATAAACAGATGAAGAATTTTGCAAAGAAATAAAATATATGAAAAACAATCACATAAAATTCTAGAAATAATAAAAGCACAGTATCAGAGTTGCTTTCAATGGGCTTATTAGGCAACTGAACATAACAGAGGGAAGAGACAATGAATTTGAAGATAAATAAACAGAAATTATTCAAACTTAAACACAAAATGAAAACAGAGTGGGGAAAAAACAGACACCAATAAAAACAAAAACCAGAATATCCAAGAGATTTGGAGACAATATCAAATACATGTAACTGGAGTACCAGAAAGATGGGTCGGCAGAAATATTTGAAGGGATAATGGCTCCAAATTTTTCCAAAATTAATACTAGGCAACAAACAAATCCAAGAAGCTCAGAGAACCCTCAAGTAGAAAAAAATAGAAAAAGAATTAACACCTGACTATGTTATAGTCAAACTGCTGAAAACCAAAGATAAAGAAGAAATCTTGAAGACAGGAAAAAAAGCATTACATGCAGAGAACAAAGACATGAATGACAACATACTGTCAGAAATTATTAAATGAAGCTGAAATATTGCAAAAGAGCAATGTCTTTAAAATACTTTAAAAAACAAACAACAAAAAGTCAACCCCAAATCCAGGCTTCTACACCAGTAAAAACATATTTCATAAAGAAGGTGGGAAGTGGGACTTCTGAAATGATGGAGTTAGGAGCTCAATTGACTCTCCAGAAAAACAATTTAACTATTGAAATATAATTGTTATTTATTTAAGTCCTGGAAATTATCCTAAGGGTGCACAGCAAACGGAGAAACATTCATTCAAGAAAAATCTACTAAATATCAGTAAAAACAGCAGTATTTGAACCACAATCTATTCCACTGTGTCCTCAGGAAAGTCTATTCATGTGCAGCCTCCAGAAAAGAGAGCTCCATCTCGCCCCAGCACCCAGTCTGGGGCCACATTTCATCCCAGCCAGGGCGAGTTCCTGATGTTTCTCATGTGTTCTAAGCACAAATGGCTAAGAGGATTGGGTGTCTCACCCTCCAGCCAGATACCCACTCATAGGGCAGAAGCTTTTTCCAGGCACATAGGCCAAATATAAGGGGCCCCATTCACCCACCCCAGCTCACTCGTATGGAAGAGGTTCCACCCTTGGAGGGGCAAGCTAAGAAGCCAGAGGCTGCCTACACTTGCCCCCTCCTGCCCCTGTGCACACCCATAGAGCTGGGGTGTCATTCCAGGGGAAGTGGGTCATCACACCGTAATACCATGGAGTGGTAGAGGGGTTCTGCACAGGAGGAAAGGCAGGACATACGGATGAAGAGCTTTGCATCTCGGCTTGAGGAGAATGGCTTAATTTGGAACTGAGAGTGAAGAACTCCATGCCTAAGGCACTGTTGAAAAACAGTACAGATCTTAGTAGGGAGCAATTAAAAGGTGGTGGTAGCTCCTCGATGTAGCAAAACAGCAGAGCAACCAGAAGTTTAACATAGAATCAGGAAGGGTGGCAGCCAAGAAGAGACCTGGGATCCGAGTCAACTCTGGGGGTTGGGAAGGCTGCGCAAGACTAGGCTGTCCTCACTCAGCAGAGATCAGAGCAGGACATCGGGCGAACGTGAAAGCATCCCCCACAGCTCAGAGACACCCAATGAGCCAGGGCAGAAGCCTCACTACACAAGCTCTGGCCAAATGCCGGCTGCAGGATAAGCTGCTCTGACTGAGCGGCAGCTCCGAGGGGGCTGGGCTTCAACAGAACACCACAGCCATCCCTGGCAGACCCGGAAGCTGGCACGGCAAAGGTTCCATCCTCTGTGAGCACAAATACAATTAGAAAGAAGCTTAAGTCTGTGCTAAAAACAGGGGCAGAGCTTACCCTTCTTGCCTTTCCTCGGGTAGTTTACTTCAGAAAACGTTCTTTTTAATTTACTTTTCCTTTTATTTTTATTATTAAATTTATTGGGGTGACCTTAGTTAGTAAAAGTTATAAAGGTTCCAAGTGTACAATTCTACATTACATCGTCTATGTGTTGTGTTGTTTTCACCACCCAGAATCAGCTCTCCGTCCATCACCAACCCCCTTACCCTCAGGCAACCACTAAACTATAGACTGTGTCCATCAGTTTTTCTTTCTTTGTTGCTTTCAGTTTTATATTCCACATATGAGTGAAGTTATATGTTTCTTGATTTTTTTTATCTGACTTATTTCACTTAACATGATATTCTCAAGGTCCATCCATGTCACAAATGGTTGTATTTTACCTTTTCTTATCGCTTAAGCTGAGTAGTATTTCATTGTGTAAATGTACCACAACTTCTTTATCCAGTCATCTATCAAAGGACACTGGTTGTTTCCACTACTTGACCACTGTGAACAGTGCTGCAATGAACATTGGGGTACACACAAAAAACTTATTATTGTAAGTACTCTCTCCTCTCTTTGAATGTATATAAATCCTTTTGAAGACTAGATGAGCCTTTTTATCTTTACAAACCAGGAATGTCTTTCTCAAAGACTTGGGAGCTGTGTCTTCGAAATGTAATCATTAAAGTAGATAGCACCTCTATCTTCCTGGATTTGTGAGAAGGTAGAAGCCTAACTTCGGTGGTGCCTTGTTTCAAATTGCTAAACTACCTCCTGTCATGGAGAGATGAGAGTTTTGTTTTCCATCTGGATAGACATAATTTGCTAACTTAGATGGTAATCCCAATTACCAGGCAAAGTTAACACGAACCATGTGTGACAAAAGGTGCTATCAAGTCCTCTCACTTTACCAGTTACTATTTCTCTTGAAAAACATTCATGTAGTATGTTGTATCTGCTTGGCTATATTAAAGGTGAGGGGTTCGTTTTTTGTCTTTGCAATCTCTTAATGGATTGTCTGTAATGCTCATCATATTCTAGCTTAATGTTTATTCAGTAATAAAACTGTTTCCTTTACTACCTCTGTGGAGAAGTTCTCTGGGCTGGAGAAGATTTTTTCAATTACATTTCCCCAACACATCTGAGGAGCAATCAGAGAAGGAACCTCCAAGCTACTAGCTCCTGGCTGAAAATGTTCAATAGCAACAGCAACAACAAAGGAAATTAACTCCATGAACTGTACAGCCACCTCCAAGTTATGCACACATTCAATAGCACAAGTTAAATATCTAATTGGCTAAAAAGGCTTATGCACAAGCTTGACCAATTTGTTCTTCAAGATCGTTTTCCTTATTCTGAGTCCTTTGAATTTCTAAAGGAGATTTTGAACACAATCTAAACAGTGCATCTCTTGGTCTTATAATCAGCCTAACACATCAGCAAATGCCACAGCCTATATGGTAACTTTCAAAATACTTAAAAACTACTTGCTCTCCTTGTGAATGGGAAAGCTATTTACTGATGGGATGCTGGGATGGCTCAGTGGGTTGAGCACTAGTACTGCAGTCCAGGAGCCCAAAGATTGAATCCCCGCCCCAGTCCATGCAAACCCATATGCTGAACTGGGGATGCCTCAGGTTGGTTCTCACCAGAGTGTGCCTCCCATGCGGGAGGCCACCCACTGGTTCTTGCCCAGTGCAGCCCCACACCCACCTGTGGAATGAAACTTTGTAGAAAACTAATGATGTGCAACTATGGAAGCTGCTCTGGGCTCGCTCTCTCTCTCTCTCTCTCTCTCTCTCTCTCTCTCTCTCTCTCTCTCTCTCTCTCTCTCTTTCTCTCTCTCACTCTCTCTCTCTCTCATTCTCTTTCTCTCTCATTCTCTCTGTCAAAAAACAATACAAATAAATTTAAAAAGAAAAAAAAAAAGCATTTACTCTCTCAGGAAGCTCTTTTTTCTTTGCTCATCCAAACCTTTTTCATTTGCTAAGATTCAGTCCACATTCTATCTGATTATTCCAGGTCATATTACTGCCCTTCCCTAAACCTACCAACCATGTACATAAGACAACAGAACACTTCTTTACCTGTTTTATTCTCAAATTGTGGCAGCAAAGCTGTGAACACCTCAAGTATAGAGACAATATCATAGTGGTTTTTTTTTTAATTCCTCCCTGTTATAGCTTGAAAACTAAATCTGCTTTTGGTGGATTGAATGCTACCCTTTACACTTTTGTTTCAAACCATGAGTTACAATTACATTTTAAATAAATAAAATAAAAGGGTGTATTTTCTTAATTAAACAATTCAGCATAACTTTCGACAAAATAGTATGCAACTGACATTTGTTAAATTTAATTAGAAGATAAGGGGATACAACTAACATACTTAACATTTTTCTTTGCACCAGTCAATGATCTTGGTGCATAAATAATTGTATTTCATTAAAATGAATTAAGTGAGTCACATACAAACATTATTATACATTTAGAATGTGCATATACTATGTATTGTTTTTATTAACTTAAAAGTGCTGGTTAAACTCATTTAGCTACTCAGGAGCTCATTCCTCAGTATTTCATATTTCTGCTTTGACTCATTCCATCACCATGAAAAGTCAAATTTAAAATATTTAATACACTTTATAACATCGCTAAGCATATACTCTAATAATTTATAGCAATAGCCAATTTTTTTAAATATGCTTACAAAAGTAATATTGTTCTAAAAATCTTTTCACTTTATGCATTTGAATTACGCTATGGAGTAAATAATCATCTGCAAAGGCAGATTTACTGTGAAATAATGAATCTTAAGCTTTAGAGTCCCTCACTTACACAGGCCCCTTCCCAGGTCTAGGAGAGGCCCCTTTAAAAAGTAAGATATTGCATTACAATTTAAGATATTTAAGATAGTTTTGTCTCTCCACTAGTGTTTCCCCTGCATCATATTTTCTGTCTTGTTGGGTGGCACTGGAGTGGCCAGAGTTAATAATAGTTTGAAGAAAAGGAGAAATTGAGTTGGAAATACATTTTGCTTAGATTTAAGGGGATATACTAATGTATTTATCAGTTGCTTCTCTGTACAATTAGGTTACTGCTAGTCTCCCAGGATATATGTTCTTCCATGAATAGTTCCACTACCCACGCTGTAACTCATCTGGTTTCATAATATGAAGATGAAAGTCATTGGCTCTATTGTGCTATGAATATCGTGAGAGACAGAGCCAGAAGCTACTCTATGTAGAATTCTTACAATTATAAGACACATAAAATTGTAAGGTTTGATCTCATTGCCTTCTAGTCAAAAATGAAACTTCTGTTTTGTCAAAAATAAACTGATATTGAAACACATACAAATATAAACACCTCATAGGCATTTTTAAGGAACTCCTACAAAATAATGATTTTCACTATATGAGGTCTGACAGTTAAGTTCATGAACTCATCATAGAAAAAGTGCTACATATCTCATTATTGAATATTACTACAGTCACCTTCAAAGTACTCCCCTTAGAAAGCTATGCACCAATGCCTGGTTAACCCTTCAAAGCAATTTGGAACTCTATCTGGATTGGCCCTCAGTACCATCATTGTATTACCCTTGATGTCCTGAATGTCATCAAAACGTTTTCCATTCACTATTTCCTTTACCTTTGGGTAAAATAATAATAATAATAATAATAAGTCACTGGGGGCCAAATCAGGTACGTAGGGAAGGTGTTCCAATAAAGTTATTTGCTTACTGGCAAAAACTCCATCACAGACAGTGCTGTGTGAGCTGGTGCACTGTCATGATGCAAGAGCCATGAGTTATTAACAAAAAGTCAGGTCTTTTTCATCTAACTTTTTCATGCAGCCTTTTCAGTACTTCCAAATAGCAAACCTGGTTGATTGTCCAGTTAGTACAAATTAATAATGAACAAGCCCCCCCATATGAAAAGGTTAGCAACATTGTTTTGACTCTTGATTTGGACTGATAGAATTTTTTTGTTCTTAATGAGTTGGCTAATTTTCATTGTGCACTTTGACACTTTGTTTCAGGGTTGTATTGGTACACCTAGGTTTCATCAGCAGTGATAATGCAGCCCAAACATTGTCTTGCCTCACCAAAAGGTCTTGGCAAACTTCAACTCTCCATTAATTTTGTTCATCGGTGAGCTCCTTCAGGACCATTTCTGCACAGGCCTTTCTCATGCCAAAATTTTTAGTTAAGATTTTCCTACCTGTTTCTCTATCAATGCCCATTTCATTTGTTATACTTCTCACAGTCAGCCGACAATTTTAATGCACAACTTGACACATTTTTGCAATGTTTTCATCAGTTCTGCTCATTTCTGGATGCTCTGACCTCTCATCAGTGATGCTTTCTATCCCTTCAGAAAAATGTTTAATCCATTTGTACATTGCTGTTTTCTTCATGGCATTATCCCCATCAACTTGGACTAACATGTCCCTGATTTCACTTCCAATCTTGCCAAGAAATTTAGTGTTTGGTCATTGCTCTAATTCAAGCTCCAACATCTTCATGATGGCACACAAAAACACTCAACAATAATAATGAATGCCACTAACAAGACACCGCCACACATAGACACAAACACAGCTGTGAAATATTGATATGTCAAGGTTATTTAACCTTACTGAGTTTCGTACAGTGCTTCCAATGTAAGTGCATTGGGGCAAAATCATAAATTTAATTGTCAGACTTCATACAACAAATCCACACCTAACATCATACTTACAGTGAAAAACTAAAAGCATTCCCCTTAAGATCAGGAAAAAGACAAGGATACCCAAAAAGGCATCCAAATTGGAAAAGAAATAAAACTGTCATTATTTGCAGATGACATGGTACTATACATAAAGAACCCCAAAGATTCTACCAAAAAAACCCCTATTAGAACTGGTAAATGAATTCAGTAAAGTAGAAGGATACAAAATTAATATTCAAAAATTGGTTGCATTTTTATACACCAATAATGAACTGTCAGAAAAAAAAAATTTTTAACCCCAAAACATCATCAAGCTGGCAGCATGAGAGGTGATTCTTGAAACCTCTCCTGGAATGAACAACAAATTGAACAACTAAAATCCATCAAGAGAATCCCTAAAAAACACATAGCCTCAGCTGAGAGACCCACTCATCACAAGAAAATACCCAAAGGACAGAGAAAGGGATGCAAGTGAAAGAGAAGGGAAGGGAGCAGTCTGGAGACATGTTGTGGGATTTTGATGGGAATTTGTTAAATTTGTATATTGCTTTGAGTAATATGACCCTTTTAATTATGTTGATTTTTCCAATCCATGAACATGGAATATCTTTAGGTCTTCTTCAAGTTATTATTTGTAATAGTTTTCTGGTGGAATCTTTAGGGTTTTCTTTATAAAGGATCATGTCATCTGCAAAAAGTGACAGTTTAATTTCTTCACTCCCAAATTGGATGTTTTTTATTTTTTTCTCTTGCCTGATGGCTCTGACTAGAACTTCCAGCACTATGTTGAATAGCAGTGGTGACAGGGAACATCCTTATCTTGTTCCTGAATTTTTTTTTGTTCCTGAGTTTTGAAGAAAAGTTTTTAATTTTTCCCCATTTAGTATGTTTTCTGAGGTCTTGTCATATATGGTCTTTATTTTGTTGAGGTAGTTTCATTCAATATCCACTTTATTAAGTGTTTTGATCATAAATGGATATTGTATCTTGTCTAATGCTTTTTCTGCATTGATATAATCATATGGTTTTTAATCTTTTATTGTGTTAATGTGGTGTATCACATTGATTGATTGCATATGTCGAACTATCCTTGTGCCCTTGGATAAGTCCCACTTGATCGTGATGTATAAACTTTTTAATGCATTGTTGTATTCTATTTGCTAGTAAATTTATTATGCTTGGGAATTTTACAGCAGAGTTCATAAAGATATCTGTCTAGAGTTTCCTTTTTTTGTGTTGTACTTACCAGGCTTTAGTATTAAGGTAATTTGGCCTCATAGAATGAATTGGTAAATATTTCTTCTTCTTCAACATTTTGGAAGAGTTTGAGGAGGACAGGTATTTGCTTCTCTTTGAATGCCTGGTAAAACTCATTAGTGAAATAATCTGGTCCTGGACTTTAGTTTTGAGGGAGGTTTTGGATGACTGTTTCAATTTCCTGTAAATTGGTCTGTTTAGAGTACCCAGTTCTTTGTTTTTAATTGTTAAATTTATTGGGATGACATCAGTTGGCAAAAATTATGTAGGTTCCCGGTATACAATTCTACATTACATTGTCTATGCATTGCATTATGTGCTGACCACCCAGAGTGAGCTCTCTTTCTGTCACCATATATTTATGCCCCCCCCCTACTCCCCTGCCTCTCTACTCTTCCACGAACCTTCCCCTTTACCTTCAGGTAACCATAAACTATTGACTGTGTCCATGAGTTTTTGTTTCTTTGTTACTTCCAGTTTCATATTCCACCTCTAAGTGACATCATATGTTTCTTGATTATTTCAGTCTGATTATCCAGTTCTTGGCTCAGTTTAGGTAGGTTATATTTTTCTAGAAACTTGTCTATTTTTTCTAGGTTCCTAAATTTGGTGGCATATAGCCCTTCATGATATTCTCATATGATCCTTTGTATTTCTGATATCAGTTGTAATTTCCCCTCTTTTGTTTCTAACTTTGATTATTTGTGTCTTTTCTCTTTTTCCCTTGTCAGGGTGGGTGACATCCACACCCCATTGGTTAAGTGTCATCTGTCAGGCTTCTCCATGTAAATCTATTATCTTCCCCCCAAGTCTGGGTTTTGTTATTGTTGTTTTGTTTTGTTTGTTTGTTTAATTTTTTATTGTTAAATTTATTACGGTTACATTCATCAGTAAAAATTACGTACATTCCAGATATACAACTTTTTCCATCACCATATATTTAGCTCCCCCTCCCTCCTCTCTCACCCCCTATTCATTTTTAGGCAACCATTAGTCAATCTATTGACTGTGTCCACGAGATTTTTTTTTTCTTTGTTGCTTTCAGTTTTGTATTCCACATATGAGTGAAGACATGTGGTTCTTAGCTTTTTCCATCTGGATTATTTTGCTTAGCATAATGATCTCAAGTTAAAGATTTACTTTATTGTTTGAGAGAAGGTGAGAGAAAGAGAGAGAAAGGGTAGGGCCCGTAGGAGTCTCCACAGTTGTACATAATTATTTGTGACATGATTTCGTTCCACAGCAGAGGTGGATGTGGGGCTGCATGTGGTGGAAACTGAACTGGGGGCCTCTCGTATGAGAAATGAGAACTTTTGCCACCGAACCATCCCAGTGGTTACCAGTTATGCTGCAGTTCAGCATATGGGTTTGCACAGGCCAGGGCTTGGAATTGAATCCTGGACCTTGTGATTGCAAGGAAAGTGCTCAACCACTGAGCTATCCTGGTATCCACTCTGTTCTCTCCCTCTCTCTCTTTGTTACATGTCTCAGTTATAATTTTTTTTTGAGTTGTTACCATGAAATTTATGTAAAAGAAGATTTCATATATATATAGTGATTGATCCCTTTTCTTAACGATGCTCCTTATCTCCATTCTTTTGGGAATTTGAAAACTTTATTTCCTCCCTTTTATGTCTTTGTTGTCCCAGTTTATCCCTATTTATTTTTAATTTTTGTTTCAGGTTAAATAGCATCCTCAGTATTTCTTGAAATTCCAGCCTTGTGTGGGAGAATTCCCTCAGTTTTGGTATCTCTGAAAAGGTCTTTACTCTTCCTTTATATCTAAAGAGTTGTTGGGAGCCGGTCGGAGCCTGAACGGAAAGGTTTCAGGGGGCCTCGATGGCAAAGCCTCGGTTCCCTGGGCCTAACAGGAGGGACCAGCCTGGAGCCTTGATGGCAAAGCCTTAGTCCCCCCCTTTCATCTCCTTTGGGGGGTAGTTGGGTGATTAGATATAGAAAAATGTGTACCTGCAGTTTCGCATGAAGGCCAGGCTGACAGAGGCCAATAGATTTGGAGCCCATGATCTACATATCAAAGCCTTTACTGGAAGGGGCTGTTATCTCCTGTAAAGATTTCTTTACACCCTGCTTTGCTATGCTAATGCCTGACTTTTGCCTGTTCCTTGTAATGGTAAACTTTTGCTATATAAGATAAGCAATAAAGCTATTTGGGGCTGCTCCTATTGAGGACAGTCGGCAGGCCATTTGGTCTGTCTCAATTCCCACCGCTCGAACTTGGGAACTTTGTTCAGCCAGGCTGGTTCCTGGCAACACAAGGGTGATTCCACATATTCCTCTTCTCTTAATCCTAATGCTGACACTTCTACTATGAAATGTAGTCCCAGAGACATTAATGTGAACACTCATTACTATGCATTTTAAATAAACATTCAAATCTATCTCCATTCATGAATATTTCAATACAATAAAAGGAATAGCAAAAAACAATTTCAGAGGGTTGAAGCATTTGCAAGAAGAAAAACTTGGTAACAGGATATTTTGAAGAAAGATGGGAAAGAATACTTGGAAGAAATAGATATCAAATTTGGATCCACACAAGCTACATTTGTTTACAGAGCAATCACACTAGAAAACTTTTTAGATTGTCACTAAATTGCTACTTGTATTATTTTATGTGCTCCATCAAGATCAGTCAAATTGTCATTGTTTGCTTATATGGAGCTCGTCCAATAATATCCATACCGTTTTCTTTTTTTACAATTTCTGGCTTTGTTACTTCCTCCTGTAAAAACAAAACATAATAAAAACCCAAGGTCAAAAAAGATCATTTTCATTCACTTGCTCAATTACTCACTCAGTCTATCAGTCAGCAAGATGGCAACATTTACTGTATCCATCAATCCACAGGCACTGACCCAGGAGAGGTGGGTAATACAAATGAAAGAGTTTGTCGTACATTCTAGTAGGGGCAGAGATACAGAAAAATAATAAGAAAAGAAAAAGATAATTTGTTACTTTTATCTGTGAAGTGCATGAAGTATAGTAAGGACACAGATTAGACTACAGTTGGTTGTAGCTGGAAAGCTCAGGCTATGATGCAAGTATAAGGCTGTATCTTGAAAGATATACTCCATGCCGAGGGAAGGCGTGAAGGGCATTCTAGAAAGGGCAGCCTGAAGAAAAGCATAATGTATGGAACAGCATGGTAGGTGAGGAATCCAAGGGATGTGCTGAACTGGACCAAGGGGAATGGGAAGGACAGGTTAAATGGAAAAATCAGAACCAAACCAAAGAAGGCAAGTGTCATGCCAGCTTGTGAATTTTACCCTCATGTAATGGGGAGCCACTCAATAAGCAGAGATGTCACATCATCCCAAATATATTTTACAAAAGTCGCTCAAGCTGCAATTTAAACATGAACTTAAGCAAATCAAAACTAGAAGAGGGCTTCAAAATGAAACACGAGAAAGTGAATTACGGTCATAAGATACAAAGAATAGGAAGCAGGTGGAGTACATGAAACTTGGTGAGTGACTGGATGTGGTGATTCAGGGAGAATTGGGGTCCAGGACTCTTCATGTTTTTGAGGGGGGGGGGGGAGGGGGG